>CATIWF010052304.1:0-13891 GCA_949630135.1 Balakata baccata
GCTAGTTACAACTTTTTTTAAGTCCATATGCATATGCGTTTGCAACAATTATTATATATTTCAGCCAACTTTTGCCTTATACAAAGAAAACGTATACATGTAATCCAAACATGTACTTTACATCCAATACAGTCTCATTGGCTATATCATAGCAATCATATAATTCAAATAAAGTAAATCAAATCACATTACACGTAGCACGTACCAAAAAAATCGTTTGATAATTAAACTCACATTTTCTTTTGCTACTAGGCCTCTAACTTACTGTCTTTCACTTCCTTGAGGCTCTCCAATATGCTGTGGACCTAATTGAATGTATACTTGGTCAATTGGTAGCTAAATAAACTTAGTGAAATTTAAACAAATTAAAATATACATTTTAAGGACCACTAACTAGGGTTTGGTCTAATGGCAGTGTGACCTTCATGTGTTCATTAGCTTATAACTTTTTCTATATTTGTCCAATTTGAATGATTTTTATTTCTAATTAAAGATAACATGTAGAGCTATGACATATCTAAATTTTATAACAATTGGACCATTGTAGAATATTGTATGTAATTTATAAATATGTTATGTTATCTGCCATGTTTTTAACTTTAGACAGTTTTAGGACACCAATTTTGCTTCTTCATATCTTACAACATGTAAGTCATATTTTAATGAAACTTAGTATACATATAGATATATCCAAATGGAACATTTCTCATGTTTACAACTTTCATCCATTCTGCCTCTAAAGTCCTCATATGGTAGGGTAATTTCGACTGGTCAGAAACAGGGCTGACATCCAGATCAGTCTGACTTGTGAATGATATAACTCATAACATACATAACATATTGAGGTAAAATTTATGCCAAACTGTAGCTAAGACATGTACCTATAATTTTATATTTTGACCATTTACAGATTATATCTATAAAGAACTCAAAATTGGTGAACAACTGACTGAATCTGCCCAGGACACTAAGCAGGTAGCTCAAATGTGGAACAAGAATGACTCTCTTGCCCATAACTCAACATCCATCTATCATTTGGTCCTAAAATTTTTTATATAACTAGATAACACATATATCTACAACTTTCATGTTTTGAGCTTCCTCAAATACAGACTATTTCATATAGAAGTAGAATCAAAACAGAAAGTGATTCAGCTAGGTTCCTCAATGGAACCAGTTTCAGTCCGATGCTAATATCTTTCCACAGACACCAAATCATACAAAACCATTTATATAGACTTAAACCTAAGACATAAAGCTACAATTGGACCATTGTAGAATATTGTATGCAATTTGATGATAGAATCCAACTACATCACTTGTATGAATAAGATCTCTAATATCTATCCTTAATAAAGAAATTAGCAAGACTAGAAGAATACATGAATTGTGATTATGAGCCATTGTTCGTCTTACTTTTCCCCCCAATTTTATTCATGTGGGGGATTATTGGAAAATTGTGATTATGAGCCATTTTGAGAGGATAATTCAGGTGGGTCCCACAACTCGGTTTTGAGAGAAAGACCCGGATATATATTCCTTGACATGAGGACTATGAATTAATGTATTCAGATGCTCAAAATTTAGAATGTGTGAATAGAAATTGAAACTCAAAGTAAACTCCTTGGTAAGGAGATTTAAAGGTGAAAAGTGTATGAGAGTTTGTCCCACATCACTAAGAATTGAAGTTGGACTTGTGTTTATATATTAAAATGCATTCTTACATGGGTAAGAAAAGTAGAATGGAATACTCTCTCTCTCTCGCACTCAGGCGCAAGAGGGGTGCAAATCCATGGTCCGAGATGGGCTAATGCGTGGGTGCGCGACCTGCGTACATGAATATCGGCCCAAAATCTCGTGGTCCTGAACAACCCCAATTTTTACAAATTATTTTTTATTTTTGAAAAATTTGGCAACACTCCCGTGTTAATCAACACGGCTAGTAGTCTGCCACGCCCATATGGATCCACACGACTAAGCCACTAACACGCCCATGTGGATCCACACGGTCGTGTCGTTGTGCCTGCAAGGTAGATCCACACTCCCGTATAGATCCACATGCCCGTGTGGATTCTGTTCCAAAATGGACTTTTGAATTTTATGTCTTTTGGAATGTCAATTTCTAATGTTTCAAATATTAATTTCACTCTTATTTGAGAGTTACAAAGGGATTATTGGTAGCCTTTAAAGGAAATTAATCACAATTAATCTCATGTCTCCTCCATCTAGTATAAATAGGTAATTTTGGCTTGAATTTTTGAGAGTTGATGAAGAGATTACTTTGATTGTTCTTGAAGTGTTCTTTCTTTATTTTTCTTCTTCTTCTAAGTGATAGAGAGTGTAACAAGTTAAAAGTTCGCTGTAAGTAAATGTTGTGTGTTCAACAACTACTTGGAATTTGTTGTATTATAGAAGACAAATGCCGGTTATTCTAAACACCAGTGTGGAGGCAAATTTGTCTTAAGGAAACTGTGTGCAACACAGGTCTCAGATTGGTTTTCCATTTCTATTATTTTTGAATATTGAATCAACGAATTCTCTTTTATTGTGTGTTTTGCCTAACACTACATGCGCAATAAACCAAATCCAACTGAGTGATTATTTTATACATGTGATAGAATATGATTGAATTGATTTATCACGAATTCAGTTACACACCATTTTATAATAAATGCTTTAAGGATCTATGTTGTTTATCTAATAATATTGCTTTATTTTGAGCAACAAGGTAGAGTATTTCGCTTTGAGTAGGCTAAAGACTCTACAAAGAGATATTAATATTTTTGGTATATAAAGAGAAATTAATTTATTGATTATTATATATGGACTGTAGTTTGCATGAATTATTCAATTCAATCTATGAACTTTAAATTAGGTATGGTATTTGATTCGGAAAATAATAAAGATTATGGAGAAGCATATTCGGGGCTGGATTGAGCCCAACTCCTTTAGAAAGGGACGTCAGAGGATGAGTTGGTAAATTATTTTATGAATTCCTATTTATATTAAAATATGAATTGCTGGTCTATGTTTATGTGGATATAGACTATATCTATATAGATATAAACTACGTCCGCATACATGTAGTTTGCGGTCTATATTACAATATGGTTAGAAATCTAAAATATAAGATTTGGGATGAGAATTTTTCCGTGCTCGAACCTTAATATACCGTAAAACTCTGTTTGCGAATTAAATTATTTGGGAATGTAGTCCAAATCGGACGGAATAGATATGTAAATTATAATGGAATTTTTACAAAAAAAATTGAAAAAAGCATTTAAATATTTACAAAAAATACTACCCCTTAAATTTTTTTTTTTTAAAATGCTCCAAAGATAGGGATGGCAACAGGTAGGGTACCCGTAAAAAATGCTATACCCAAACCTAATTATATATACATTTACTCGTACCCATATCAAACCCTATTAGTATTACTCGTCTAATTATTCGAATCCGTTTAATTACCCGTTTATCATTAAAAAATTTTAAATAAAACAAAATTCAAACTAAATAGATAATTAAAAATTAATAAAAATATACAAACAATCTATAATAAATTACTATAAAATCAAATAAAAATTCAACACTTTTAAATTAAAATAATTCATCAAATCATATAAAAATAACATTAAAACAATAGGGCCTGTTCCTGGTCAGAAATATAGTGAAATTGCCTTTCCTATTCTTTCTCTGGACCCCACCACTAAGAAAGACGTTCACTTTTTAAAATATCCCATATATATAGGCGGAAACAGAGGAAGAGGTTAGATTTATCCCGATGGGAGCAAGAGTAATTCTACATTATGATAGAAAAATTATATTTCAAATTTTCAATTTACATTACATTTTTAATTCAACAACACATAAAAAATAATTAATTATATCATTACATTTAATAAATTAAAATAAATCTTTTATATATATATATATATATATTATTACGTTTATCGGGTAGCAGGTACCAGAAAATTTCTATCCGTCCCAAAACTCTAATAGGATTATCCGTTAAGATTTAAATGGGTTCGGATTAAGAGGCGGATACCCGTAAAACCCGTACCTGTTGCTATCCCTATCCAAGGGCAAATTTTTCTTTTAAAAATGTCAAAAAGGCCAAAAAATACTACAAAAATATCAAAACTCAATATTTACCAGTTTTACTAGAAAATTAATAAAATTTAAAGTTACACAATGTTTACCCATGGTTTACCTAATATTAGCCAAAAAATTAATGAAAGTTAAAATTATCCAAAATTTACCAAAATTTTTTCCAAAGTTTACCAATTTAAGGCACCTTGAGATTTACCTAAAATTTTTCAAAAAATTAATGAAAGATGAAGCTACCAAATGTTTATTTAAGATTTACCCAATATTTACCAAAGGTATATCTAAAATTTACCAAAAATTTATCCAAAAATTTATAAGAGATAGACTCAAAATTTACTAGAAAATTAATGAATGTTGAAGTTATTCAATGTTTATCTAATATTTACCGTACATTCATTCAATCTCTCAACTAATTAAAATATCAAATATCTATTTAAGGTTTATCAAAGTAAATAATCTTAATTAAATTAATTAAATACAAGTTCACATATTTTCTTTAATAATTAAGTTAATTAAATATAAACTTATATATTTTCTTTGGTAATTAAGTTAATTAGATAATGATTAAAAATAAATAAATATATGCATAAGAATAAATGGTGGTTATATAAATTAATGAAAATTTTAATATATATCTTATGGCCACTTTCTTAATTTCTCAATTGAACGAAAATAATTGCTAAATATACCATAATTCTTATATTTGAAAAAAAAATAAAAAATAGATAAAAATGAAAATAAAAATGGTGGCAATAAAAAAAAAGGGAAAATGTTGGTAAAATTGAAAAAATAAATTCAACGCTCGGTATTCGGTGATGTTCCCTCAATTGCAATTTTTAGTATTTTTATTATTATAAGTTAATATCTACTAATATATATATATATATATATAGAACCTTGATTTTTTTTTTTTTCTTTTTAAAATTCGTGTAAAGCTACGATCGATGGTCCCATGTTGTGGCGCCATCTTTATTGCAAGACTTACCTATATAGCCAATAATGCCATCGTTCCATTGCATGGTCCATATAAAACCCCATTCACGACGAAGACAAGGGGGCCCATGGTCCAGCCCCCAAACCCAAAAAAAATAATCTATATATACATATATTTTTTAAAATTTTTAATAAAATCTTCAAAATTTTCAATTAAATCCTTAAAAGATTTTATTTTACTCCTCCGATCCTACATAAAATTTCTTTTTACCCCTCCAATTATATGATTCTACTTCGTTCATGCATTCAAGCACATACTCAGTCGGTCATTTTGTGATACATGAAGCTCATATATGGATATATGGGGTTAGATTTTTTTTTTTGTTTCACTTTTTTCATTTTAAAAAAAAATCACTTGATTATATTTTTATTTTACTAAAATTATTTTCAGTCAAATTTTATATATGGATCACTGAAAATCTGATGTAGTAGTAGTTGACGTGTCACAGAAAATCTGACGTAATAGGTGATATATTACTAAAAACCTGATGTAAATGATTTTAGTGAAATTAATGAAAAAATAATTAAGTGGTTTTTTTGAAAAAAAAAGTTTTATAATTTTACTGTAATCAAAGCAAAATTTAATTATTATAGATAAAATTAACCCAAATTCATGTCATTTAAAAATGAAATAGTTGCCAGAGAAGTAAATGTAGAAAAGGTAGCTAGCTAGCACTCCCCATACAAGAAAAAGAAAAAGGAAAAATACATTCAAACACAAACTCTCCCATTTTGAAGAATTTTGCTTTTCTTGATGGAGAAATTTTCTTTTACAAGCTTTTATTTGAGTGTGAATAGCAATAACAGTCAAAATGAAAATCAAGAAGAAAAGATTGATAATAATTAGATGACAAATTCTCCACATAAAATCATCATGAAGACGAAAGGAACAAAGTCTTATGAACAGAATGGAAAGAAGTCCAAATTTGCCCCTTTACGTCTACCTCTTCGGTTTTTATTTTCGTTGGTCCAATATATAGATATTTAGATGTATTTATATTTTTCTATTTATTAAACAAAAAATACGAAAATTCACCTCTTCCTTGCCAATTCTTGACGAGCCTAATTATGTTTAAATCCTTTAATTTCTTCTTGATTCACCTTGGCCTTTGTTTCGGATCCGACCCGAGTCCGATTTTCAAAGCGGGCACAACAATCGCGGGTTCGAGACAGCAACGAGTTGGGTCGCACGCGGAGCAGTAAGCCCGAATATATCACTCATGTCAAGCTCACTCGGTTTCATACCATCAGGCAACTCCCATGTAAAACAATGAAGAAGATGGGCAACAGCCAAATCAAGAGCGTAGAGTCCGAGCTGCATACCGGGGCAGGATCTCCGACCCGACCCGAAAGGAATAAACTCAAAGTTACTTCCCTTAAAATCAGGTACTCCTTGTTTCAAGAACCTTGAAGGCTTGAACGAATTCGGATCCTCCCACGAATTCTTGTCCCGACCAATAGCCCACGCATTGATCATGACCCGAGACCTTGCCGGAATGTAATATCCCGCAACCTCCGCATCCTCCGCCGTCTCATGTAACAGAAGTGGGATTGGCGGGTGAAGTCTCAGAGTTTCTTTTATTACGCATTTAAGGTATGTTAACTTGTCGAAATCTGTCTCCTCCACTCGCCTGTCAAGCCCCACTACCTCCGCCAGCTCTTGCTGAACTTTCTTCATCTCCTCCGGACTCCTCATCAGCTCCGCCAGTGCCCACTCTATCGCCGACGCCACCGTCTCTGTCCCGCCAAACATCACATCCTTCAAATCAAATCCATACACAATCATTCATTTGACAAAAAATGAGTAAAATCTGCATCTTATAAATATTTCTTAGAGTTTCCACGTACCATGATAATAGCTTTAATATTGTCGCGAGTGAGCTTAATGGAGTTGGCAAGATCGTCAGATTCGTTTACTTTAGCTTCTTCGCTGTAAAAAGCGAGCATTTCATCGACCATATCAGTTTCAGCATCATCAGAACTCTTTTTCTGCATATGTTGATCGATGATCAAATCGATGAATCGATCGAGAGAAGTACGAGCCTTGGCGAGTCTGGAAGTTATGCCTTGTGGATCAATACAACCAAGCCAAGGAATAAAATCAGCAATATTAAAAGCTCCAAATAGCTTGGAGAACTCCTGCAAAATCCGGATAAATTCTTCCTGTCCTTCGTTTTTAGATCCGAAAGCAGACCTATAAATAATATTCATAGTGAGAGTGAAAATTAACTCCCCAACATTAACGGGTTTTCCTTTAGAGGAAGCAGTGGCTTTAACCATGGCATCAACTTCATCTCTAACAGAAGCCCAGGATTCTGCCCTTTTGCGGCTGAACAGCTTCATCACGCAAATCTTACGCATCTGTCGCCAGAAGGGGCCGTAATGGGCGAAAGCCATATCAGCACGATCATAAGTGAGGTAGCTGATGGCAATGGTTGCTGGGCGGTTAGAGAAAATGTTGTCTTGAACTTGCAGAACTTGTCGAGCTATATCGGGAGAAGAAACAGCAATCATATGTAAATACCCCATCTTAAGATGGAAAAGGCCGCCATAATTCTCAGCCAACTTGGCCAATCCTCGATGCGTAAGTTGATCCATCATTAGCATGTTGCCTATAATTGGTAAGCCTTTTGGGCCTGGTGGATGGGGCAATCTTCGTCGAAGGCGAGAAATAACACTTAGCATTAATACTAAAGGTATAATAATAAGAAAAAGATTCACGGATAATGGTTGCAGAGCTTCGAGATAAGCATCCATGGTGGTTTTTTTGTTTTTTGGCTTCTGTCTTCACTGCAACTTCTGATGTCAATTAAGTTGCTAGTTGAACAAAATATAATGGTATATATAGTGGTTTTTTTAAACAACATGTTAGATATTTCTTTCTCTTTCTTTTTCAATTTGGTCACTCTTAATTATTTTATAAGTTAAAATAATTAATAAATTATTTATTAACAAGTAAAATAATAATTAATTAGTTACTAAGTAAACAAAATTAGGGCCACCCCAAGACATGACAGAAGAATTTTTTTTTTTCACAGAAAATTTTAGATTGGGTAGGAAAAAACAATCAAACAAAAACAAATAAGAAATCGGTTTCGATTATGATTCTTTACTTTTTCGAGTTTTTAATTATATTTATTTATTTTTTTTGTAAGAGCAAAATTTAATTTTTTAACCAATGAATCGAAGTTCCTTATAATCTTACAATACCATAAGGTTTTATTATTATTGTTATTAATTTTTTTTTTTTGTAGATATACGTACCTTAAGGTTTAAAATAATTGCAGTCCTACATATATTTTTTTTCAATTTACTTTTTTAACTTCCATTAATTTTTTTAATTTAATAATACAATAGCGTAATATGTTCAGAAAGAAGTATTTATACTATTATTCGAGGATTATATCTATATAATAATTTCATCAAAAAAATAAAGTCAGAGCAATTACAAAAATTCCCCGATATTTGGGTACTTTCTCAATTAAAACTCTATTTTTTTTAACTTTAATATGAACCCTAAATTTTCTAATTAGAGTATGAATATTTTGCATAAATTATATAATTTTCTAATTAGGGTATGAATATTGTGTTGAAAACTCATATGTACAAAAAAGGAAAATCATATGGGCCTACAATCAGATTCAGCGTATCTAAAGTCTAAACCCTACATGTCTTTTTTTTTTTTTTTAAAGCCTTTTAAATATTTTATTAAAAAAATCGCTTTAATCAGATATTAAATTGATGAAAAAATTTTCCTCTAAAATTAAACAAATCTGTCCAAGCAAGAGCAAAAACAAAGAAGCAAAACTAGAAATCAAAAAGCCACAAAAAGACAAAGGAGCTGGTGATAAACGATGCCAAGCCATGGAGCTGGAGAGAAACGAAAACACTGAAGAGCTGGGAAATTTTCAACGAGCAATCTTGAAACTCTAAAACTTAATGTTGTGCTTCCTTCCAACCCTACATGTTGATAGTTTTATGTTTACTATTAATATCGATGTCCTAAGCTACAGCTTGCAAAGCTCCAATAAATCTGCCAGCAGAGCTTTTTTTTTTTCTTTTTTTTGGCAGCAGTCGCTCAACAATTATTTTGGAAAAGTTACTGTAAAATTATAAAATATTTTTTTTTCAAAAAAATTATTAAATTGTATTTTTATTTTACTAAAATTATTTCAGATCAATTTTCGGTGATATATTAGCTCTAAAATTATTTCAGATCAATTTTCGGTGATATATTAGCAGCTACCATGTCAAATTTTTTATGACACATCAGCTGTCACGTTAGATTTCTGGTAACACGACAGTTGTCATTTCAACTTTATAATTACTTTAAATAAAAAAATTGGCCAAAAAAAATTTTAATAAAAATAAAAATATAATTAAGTGATTTTTTTTTAAAAATCTATATATAATTTTACTATAATAAAAATAAAGTTTACTAACCACAAACCAAATTAACCCGAAAAGCTGCCATCAAATAATCAAAAGGCAACTCATATTTTCTGCATAGGTTTACTTATTTAATACGATTATTGTTATTTATTTACTTGATGATAATAACTTATATGTTAAAGTTTTTTTTATGTTGAAAGTAATCATTTTTTTTTAGTAACTTTGTTGAGAAGATCTATTAAATGGTTAAAATTTTTTTTTTTCAAATTTTGGAAGTTTTAAATATTTAGTATTCGAAATCAAAATATTTAACTAAGGAAAAAAAAACTCTTAACATTTTATTTCATTTCTTAAAAGTAAAATATTTATTTAATCAGATCATATTTTGTCTAAGTATAATATCTTGTACATAATTTTTATGTTTATTTATTTAAAAGGATCGGTGTTAGTATTTATTTAATGAAAATAGTTTACATATACATAAATATTGGCCAGTCATTTTTATATAAGATAACTTTTTATGCATCACATAATTTACACGGTTTTTTCTGTGTTAGTATGGCTATAGGCACCTAACTACAAAGGGACTCAACTTTTTCTCTTTCTTATCTTACCTACCCAAAAGCTACTTTCGGCCTCTATTTCAATTAAGAGATTTCAATACTATCATTACAAAAATTTATTATCTAACTTTTAAAAACATGTTAATCTTTTATTTTTTAAGAGTTTAATTTTCTATCTCTTAGATTATTGTTATTTTTTTTATTTCAAATATTTAATTTTTTATTTTTAGATGGAAAAATTTAAAATTTATGAATTTTAATTAACAAATGATTATTGCCAAATTTTTTTTATTTCAAAATTATCCATCATAAAGTAATAATATTTCAAAACTATCATTAATTCTAAAAAAGTAAAAATCAATTTTCTTTTAATTTCAACTAATTATTATTATTTTACATAATATAGTATTAATATGCATTAAATTATTAATAAAAAAATATTTTTTAGCAATGTAATTAAACATTATAATACATAATAACTTTATTTTTATTTATTTTTTATTTTTCAACTCTTAAAATAGTCAATTTAATTTTTAAAATTTTTAAATATATAGTGAAATTGATTATATATGCTTAATTAATAATAAATTATCAATATTTACTAAAGGATAAAATTGGAAATTAATTGTTAAATCTATAAATTATGAAACATAAGTATAAGGGTAATTGTATTATCAATCCTTGGATTTTATAATCAAACCAAACGACGAAATTTTTATAATTCATGAATTCACAGTCCATTGATTTTATGAAATCCATGAATTTTGAAATCGCTCAATCCAAACGGTGCATTAGGATAAATTAGCTAATTATTGGTTCAATACAATAATAGGTTTTTTTCTTTTTAAAAATATATTATAAAGTCTTTCATATTTGGTTTAATATAATATCTAATCATTCTATTTATTTTTATAGTTAGAGACAAACAAAATGTCAATTTTATTTTATTTTTTGTTTTAAAAAATAACAAAAAATTTTAATGTGATTAACTTGATATCAAAATATCAAATTTGTCCTTCTTTTTTAATGCATTTTTTAAGTTAACAAAATATCAAATTAATTCATAAAAAAAAGTATTTTTACTATTTTATAATTGACTAATAGAATATTCTAATTAATTAATATAATATTCTATTAAAAAAATAATTGAAGATTTTTTTAGTTAATTAATATAAATATAAAATATTTTATAAAATATTTTTAAAAATAAATTAATTAATTAATATGTTCAACCAAATCGTGTGTCATGCATAAGTCATGCATAAGTGTTATAGCAATTTATCAAACTTTTATCCAATTGGATTCTCCTTTTCTTTTGCATGGGATAAGATGTTGATTTTTTTTTTGTTTTTTTTGTTCTTGAATTATCCTTTTTGGGTATTCCTCTCTTTTTATAAGAATAATTTGTATAAATTAATTAGTTTTGTGCATCAAAGGCAAAATTCTTAGTGAAGGTTATAGATGAATAATAGGATGAGTACTTTTAACTATATAATTTAGAAGAAATTTTTAGGTAAATTGGGTTTATCACGACATCTGCTGACCAATTTAATCATACAATAACGTACATTTAATTTTTTTATTTTTATTAGTTAATATAAAAAATATAAATAAAATAATTAAATGTATATTATTGTGTGATTGAATCGGTCTAATAGGCTTGATCTTCCTAATAATATCTCCCTAATCTAGTTGTATTGTACTTGTAAATAATCTCTTATCTTCTAATCTATGTATAAATATGTATTAGTAATAATTAATTAATCTTAGGACTATTCTCATATATATAACAAGAAAAATATTTTTTTCTTGGAAAAATTACTATTTATCTCTTCTGATTTGACTTAATATACTAGTACTCACATGAAATTTGAAAATTATATGATTTACCCGTTCTATTTTATTTATGTTAAACTATATATAGTTATTCCGTTAAATTTTAACTAGTCAGAAATAATATTTTTTTTTTTTGCTTAAGAGTTACTAGTACAATATATAATTTTCAATTCTTAAAAGGGTAATAATATATTATATCAAACTATAAGAGGTAAATAATAATTTTCTCTTCTTTTTAACTTTTTTTGGATATTTACTCTATAATTTATCCACATCATCAAGTTTTATTTATAAAATAACATTATAAATTAAAATTTTGATGATGCGGTAAATATCCAACAAAGTGTTGAAGAAGAAATTACGGCTAGCACTTCTCTCGTAACAATAAGAACTTCAAGATAGAAATATTTCTTTATCTTCTCCTTCTTTGTGTGAGGGATTTCAAATGTATCCCATGTTTAGACACAGTAGACAGTTATGGATGCTAATTTTTGAGTCATCCACGAAAGCTTGGATCGATGGAGCAATTTGCTAACTCACATCATACGTTGAAATAATTGGAGCCATGTGCAACTAAAAGAGCTAAAAATTTAAAACCATAGATATCCCTTATGACTAGGGGCAGAGCTTTAAGAGGACATAGGAGGCCATTATCCCCCCAAATTTTGAAATTTTTTTTTATATATTTAGTATAATTAAAAATGCTTAAGTCATACTCAATTCCCTAAATATGTTTATTTTTGTTATTTATCCAACTGCAGTAATTTTTTGTCTACTTAGCCACCTAAACTTAGGAATGACAATGGGCAAAAATTTCACAGATATCAGCATCTATCTAAATTCATTTAAACCTTAATAGAGTTATTATCCATTAGAGTTTTGAAATGAATTTGAATAATAATATTAAAATCCGTCATGAGTTTGGGTAGGATACGGATAGGTACTATTGGATAGCCGCTACCCGTATATAATTATATATATATATATAATTATAATTACTTTTTTTGTGTGTTTTTAGTGGTTGATGAACTACAAATGTAATTATTGGAAATTTTAAATATAATTCTTTTGTAATCAAAATGAACAATATTTAATTTTACTGTTTTAATGTTATATATATTTATAGTGTTTGATTAATTATTTTAATTTGAATGTATTAAAATAGATTTTGTGTAGTAATTTATGGTAAATTATTTGTGTATATTTTAATTTTTAACTATTTAGTTAGTTAGAATTTCATTTTGGTAAATGGGTAAGTAAACGAGTTCTGATATTAATCGGATTTGGGATGAGTATGAGTATTAACATTATAATTTTAAACGGGTTTGAGACATGTTAGGATAATAGTATATATAATCGTGTTCAGATTCAGATATGAAATTTTTTATGGATACCTTGCCTGTTACGATGGCTGAAATCCTTTTTTGGTTCATTCTACCTCTGTCTAATTTATAAAACGTGCATGAGGCTTCATAATACTAAAATGATCAAAAAAAAAAATTTAACTTTGTTAATGATATCATGTCAGCAACAAATGGCCATATGTTCAATTTTACGAATTGGACATGTGGTAAAATGGAACAAAAATAGAGTTTATATGGCTAAGTGGGGACCAAAAATTGCTATTAGAGGCTAATTAATGAAAACGAATATTTTTAAAGGTCTTGATATAACTTAAACTAATTAAAAATTATAATAATTTTTTTCATATAATTTTATATTTATCTCCGAAAATTTGAAAATTTCTTTTACATATATACTATTTTTAAAAATTATAATAAATATTTTTTTTCAAATAAAAATCATTATTGGTTTTTTTTGGGTCAAGTATTACTCTATTTATTTTGCTCTCAAAATTTCAAAGTAGTTCCGTCACTGCTTATGACATGAGTTACCGGTCAATGGTCCAAAAGTAACTCGTACTAACTTTTGAGTATGTGATGTCGTTTTTCCACATTGCAAGTTGCCTTTCCCATGTGAAAATGTCCTTACCAAAAATA
>CATIWF010052322.1:0-98276 GCA_949630135.1 Balakata baccata
AATTAAGAGAACTGAAAGTAATGATGGAGTCATGAGTTTTCAACTTCCAAAGTGAACCCTGATTGGGTGATATTCCAATCTTGATAAGGGCAAAACAAAGCTGACAAACAAGGGTAAAAATGTAAAAGAATGAAGAAAACTCACATGCTCATCCATTATTTTTTTTCCGAGAAAAATAATTAAAAAAAAAAAAAAGAAGACAGTAGGGGAGGGGTAAGGTATTTAGGTGAAGTTGAGTACAGAGATAACAACCTCTGGCAGTGATATTATAAGAATCCCCACACTCCATTTCAATTTTCAAACAAACAAAAGAAGAAGTCCGTACTCGAACTTCATCCCTCGTGAATCGAGGGCTCAGTGTTTTTCTTTTTTTCTAATAATTAAACAAATATTTCACTGTTCCCTGTCATGACGTTTTACCTTTTTCTACCTTCCCCAGTATTTTGTTAATTATTTTTATTTTTATTTTTTGGAAAAAAAGAAAAAGAAAATAGAATATCAGTCACTGTTTTGTAATGGTGATTTATTATATTTATTTTTAAGGAAAATAAAGACAAGGTACAACATTTCATGCCATATGTTTTGTCCCTTTAAAACCATCCTTTTCCATCTCTGTCTCTCTCCAACGTCCTTGTCTTTTCCTTCCTTCTATTTTATTCTTTTCTCACCTTCCTTCTTTAACAATTTATCCGTCCTTTCCCTTCATTCACCCTTTTTCCGACGGTTTACTAATTTCGAATTATCGAATTAACTGTTAAATTTTAGCAATAATTACTCTATTAAAAAAATTGGTTCGGCAAATAATAATAGAATTTAAATTATTTCGATTATTTAGTAATTTAAGCAAACTTTAAAAGTCGGTAAAATTTTCGGTTATTTGAAAAACTACTGAAATTTTGAATTTGGTAATCGATAATTAAATTTTTCATTCAATTTGGTAATATGTGATTTTTTAAAAAAAATTCAATATTTTGTTATTAAAATTTTCTCAATTTAATAACCAAATTACCAAATGTTCATCCTATGACGTCTCACCTATATAACAGGACTATGCCCATTATACAATCCTATAATGGGAACAATCTCATTACATAGGCAGAATGCCACAATTAAGCGGAATTAATATCGGTTCGTATAAAATTTTTTTCCATATAAACATACATACATGATTTTTTTGATTTTCTTTTTATTTTCTCTTTTATTATAAACTACTTAATTGCATATCATCTACAACCCCAAAGGTATGTTTATACACAATGCAAAAGATGGTGTCTTAGACCCACAAACCGAATCACATGTCTTCCTCTAAAATGAGTAATATCTTCTCTTCTCAGCTTCTCAAACTCTATTATCTACAAACTTCTGAATCTGCATGATAAAAATAACTCACGCTAAGTTATTTTTAACTTAGTGGTACATATATGTATTGAAAATTTCTCATGCAATCATACAAGTACATAGTATTAAAATATATCATGGCATAAAAATGCATAACTCATTAGCAAACTCATGCAATACTCATGTTTTTTATCATATCACTCGTTCTTTACATATTTCTCTATCTCATTTCTCACTGTAAAAAATAACTTTATTAAATATTCCATTATACTTCATTTCTGTTTTGTTTATCTTTTCAAAAAATAACTCAAACTTCATTCTTGGATTAGACAAATATGCATTGAAAATTTCTCATGCAATCATACAAGTATATAGTATTAAAATATATTATGGCATAAAAATGCATAACTCATTAGCAAACTCATGCAATACTCATGTTTTTTATCATATCACTCATTCTTTACATATTTCTCTATCTCATTTCTCAAATTAAAAAATAACTTTATTAAATATTCCATCATACTTCATTCCTATTTTGTTTATCTTTTCAAAAAAATAACTCAAACTTCATTCCCGGACTGGGCAAATACGAGGTGTGAAATAAGAGCACTCGTTCGAGCTAGTCATCCTACTCACTATAGTTTCAAGTCAATAAAGCTTACCAAGCTCGAAATATCTTAAGTAAGTATAAATCTATGAGTACCAGGAATAGAGACATTTACCAAGCTCCATTCTCCCTATCCTCACTTATAGACTCGTCAATACGTATCGCTTATCCCCTTAATGGTGCATCATCTACCCTAAAGTAGTCATCAAGTAGAGAAATTAACATTTATATCATTGTATCTTCTCCTTTTTATCCCAATCTCATGTGTTTTCATCAATATTTATATCATATAATCATAATCACATAGCATATTTAGGTCTATAAACATGTTTTCACATAATATAATATCATACTCAAACATTTAAGCATATTCGGCATGTTTCGGACCTACTGAAACATCATTTAAACATTGTTCATTTTTGCTGTGAATAATGTCTTCACGACCATTAGTTTTTGGGCTAGTCATGAAAGCTACTGGTCTTATGTTCATGGTCATGATAGTTTTCAACTTAGTTATAATGCTGGTTATGAAATGGTCTAACTTGTTTATAAGATCGAATTTTGCCAAAATTTCAATTCTAAACACTTTCTAACACATATAACAATCATTCATTGGCATTTAACACAATCATACACAAGTTTATATAACTCAAATCATCACTTCTTAGATTCACAACCAAGCACAACAATGCAAGCAATGCGTACAAATCGCACTTTTAAACTTATTTGTCATTTTCATTTTCATTTAACATTTTATACCTATTCATATACTCAAATTAACTCTCTAATATTTGAACATGTCATTTCATATTTTCATATTTCATAATACCACATTACTTAACAAACAAGCATGCTCAACACCATTTATGCACACATCGCATTATTTACATGCGTTTTAACATGTTAAAAGGGCAAATAATAATGCAAATATATATAAACCTCTATTAGGAGCTTGACCAACATCAAGCTAAGGAGCTACTATACTCCTCTTGATGTTCCCTTCCCTTTTCTCCTTATTTTCCTATCACAAACATACCCATATATCAAATTCTATCTCTATAGAAACATAGCAAAAATATAAAACTAACCCATGTTCCCCAAACTATGATCATTATGCATGTTTCTAACTCAATCTCATTGTATCTCACTTCCAACAACTTCAAAGAACTCTTTTCACATGAAAATCCATCACCCCTTCTTCCACTATAACTCATTCTCCATGGTTATTCAACCAATACACACAATCTCTTCACATAGTTTCATAATCATAACAAAAAGATGAAGATCTTTCTTACCTCTTAATGGCTAAAAACACCTTAAATCATGTAAAGAAACCAAACTCTCCCTTACTTGCATTTTCTCTCTTCTCCAACTCTTCCTCTACGTTGATAAATCTTTCATATCTCACTTTGATCTTAGTTTCTCTCTTGGTTTTGCCGTTTGTTCACTAAAAAATCCATGAAGAATTACTCTCTTAGGGTTCTTAGGTGTGTATTAACAGTGCTTAGGGTTTGAGAGTTGAAAATGCGATGAAAAATAAAGATAAGAATGTATAAAAAGTTTTTATACCAGACTTTTTACAGTCATGAACGAAATCCTTCATTGTCATAAACAAAATCACTTACAATCATAAAGGTCTATTGTAGCAACCGCCTCTGAAAAGTTAAAATTTTATCCAAAACCCGACTTTCACTGCCTTGAACCACTTTGTCATGGGTGCGAATCATCTATTTTTCATATTTCTTCATTTCTTTCATCCTTCTCTTCAACTCGAAGCCAAAATTGATCAATATACCCTTCATATACAGCATGTATACTCTCATATACTTCTAATATAACTCATATATTCCCAAAACTAATTCATCTACACATATTTTAAATTCTTACTTTTAATTACCAAAATACCCTTCAAAAGTCTTTTACTCATATGTTACAACTAAGTCCTATTTAGCAGGCATTATACACCCCTACTTGCTACTCAAAATCATCTAACTCATAAAAATTAACTCTAATGAAAAAAATCATCAAGCAAACTTTATATATATATATATATAATGAAAAATTCAAAAATTTTGGATAGTGAATTTCATATAAATAGTATAAATTTCAATTGTAAAAATATATATGCGAGAGTAAAATAACAAAAACAATATTTTATAACATTCTTCAACAAGTTTTTATGTTTGAAAAAAAATATGTAATCACATCATTACTAACACACTATTAAATACATTTTTTTTTTCAATATTATCATTAAACAATCATTCAACCCCTGAAAATTCATTTTTCATTAATTTTTTTATAAATAATTAGAAAAAGTAGAATTTTTTAAATTTTATTGGAATCCACTTTATTTTTCTAATGGAATCCATATTCAAAATATCATATATATATATATATAAAAGTTTGCTTATAATATGCTAATGAGATTTTAATGTTACATTTTTAATGTTACATTTATGTTAAATTTAGGTTTTTTTTTTATTACAAACTGAAGTTTAAGGGCCACAAAATTACAAGCATCAAAGGGCCAATAGATACAATGGCGACCCAGATGTACGACATAGGAGGACAAGCTTATATATTTTCATTATAAAATTATATTATATCATAAATTTTATTATAATTTGTTATGTCTAAATATAAGTAAAGGAAAAACTAACAAGTTAAAGAGTTATTGAACTAAAATATAAAATAAATATATCTATTTTTTATTTTTTATAGGTAGAATTAGTGGCAGAGCCATATATAATTAAGGGTGGGCAATTGACCCTTCTTAATTTTTTAAAATACATGTAATAGTATGCAAATTTATACAATTTTTTATATTTGTCCCTTAAAAATTAAGTTTACCCCCTTGATTATGGGATTTCCCTTAAAATAATAAGTTTGTTCCCTCTAACTTTTGAGTTCTGGCTTTTGTCATTGGGCAGAATATATGATTTTGGTTTAAAATAGGATAATTTGAAAAAATTTAAGAAAAAAATAAAATAAATAAACTAGTTATAATATTTTTATTTGAAATAGGGGGCTATATCAGCCCCCATGAAGATCTGCCAAAGCATAGGTACAATTTATTGATGTGTTTCTCTAAAAAGTTCTCTTTCTTATAATAAAAGTTATTAATTTTTTTTATGAGTATTAATTTGTATGAGATAAAGTAAAATATAAAGAGTGTATTAAACTTGTAAAAAAAAATTTTTTACTCTTTATATTTAAATATACTCTAATTATAATATTATTTGTTCTATTAAAAATTGATATTCTTTAAAATAAAAAATATTACTAGAGATGCTTTAATTATAAAGCTCAGTTGGACCCTTTTTTACCATAGGAGCAAAAGTGCTATTCAGCTCTAACATAGTATTTAATTGCACCTTTTTCCTTTCAATATTTGATGATTTGTACAAATATCAAGAAATTGTTTAGGCTTTCCAATATGGATTTGAATATATTCCGTATTTGAACTTGTTATAACTGTATGTATCTAGTCTAGAAAATTTTCAACAATTTTAAATTTAAATGATTTTTATTTACTTAAAATAAAAAAAAAATGGATAATCGATATTTCGACATTTAAATTTCGAATTCTCGTATACCAAAAATAAAAGATCATATTATATCCTCATAATATATTGTAATTAACTTTTTTATATATTAAGTCATTTTTACTTACATGATTGATAATCTAAAGAAATCAAGTAAAGCATCACCTCTCATAATCATAGTCTATATAATTTACAAAATTTTATATACCCACTTAGAAAAGTAATATGATTATTGAATTTATATTATACATTTGTACCAATTCTTTAAATATTAATTAGCAAAATTATCAAAAAAATTCATGATTGCTTCTAACCCTTTTAAGTATATAAGTATATAGGTGATGATGATACTCTAAATAAATAAAAAAATCTTTTAGGTATATATATAATCTGAAAAATATATAATAATAAATGGATTTTTTTTATATAAATAGTCTAATGCGAGATTCAAACTTAAACCTTCACAGCTATAATTACCATATTAGTATCACTAAACCTTATTCGTTTGGTAAATGGATATTTTAGTACTAAATTATGGACAAAAACAGACACTAGAAATAACAATATATGATGGTAGTGAGCGTTTTGTCAAAATCTAAGGCATCTCTGTGCACTCTGCCAATATTGTTGCTTGCTCTTCTCTTTCCAAGTAGTAATAAATTCTTTCAATACATTATGTACCCAAATATATATATATTCTTTCAACACATTAATAATGTGAAATAAATTTAAAAAATTGAAGAAAATAGAGTAGTAAGTACACATGGCACTGACCCAGAAATTTAATTTAATTTAATTTAATTTATAATGGGTGGGAGTGTATTTGATAATGGCATCATTGAAATGAATGATTTCTTTTCGGAGGGAACATTTGATATGATTGAATTTCTGTTCAGATTTCTCAAAATACTGCTTAGTTCAATAAAAATGGAATGTCAATCCAATGGAATGACAGGCTGATAATTTAGGCAGACATCATGTGGAAAAGAACAATATTAACTTGAAGCTGTCATATATTTATTAGATTAATCATTGTGAGCTTTTATTAGCTGTTTTTGGTGTTGCAAAATCTTTTTTTAAAAATCCTGCTTCCATTCATACATGTCCATCCCATTATCTAGCACAAATTTTTCTTAAATTCACTTCTTTTTAACATTAGAAAATTCAAGCAAATCAAAAGGCAAATGAGCTTTCCGAGTAATATGATATCGAACATTTTAAGTTTTAAAGATGTTTAATACTCGAAACTCAATTTCCGATTTATAATTAAAGTAGAAAGAATTATTACTATTTCATTTTATCCATCGACAGTTTTTTAAGTATTTCTAATATATGTAATGAGGAAGGTTCTAGTCGTCCGGGTGGAATAGCAATAAATTCAGGTTTGCCCTAATTTCTTAGGGCTCCATCAAGCAATATGGGATAGACAAAGACAGTTGCTTGCTATCCTTGTAATTTATAGCTGACCCGTTTATGTGTAAGCACATGCTACTATTTCAGAGCCTGTCCTGTTCCAAGCTTACATACAATCATACATGGTTTTCTCTCATCACCCACCTTACCCTACCATGAGCCTCAGCACTTTCAAAATTATATTTAACTCCCATTTATTTATATAAATTGTATATATACATTTGAATCAGAACAAATTTCGTATCTTCACATGATGGGCCATGTGATGATAAGTCACAATCTTTAATTAGGTCTCTCTCTCTCTCCCCCCATTTATTTAAATTCTTGACATAAAAATACATATCCATCTATGAGAAATGAAAGAAAACTACGAAAAAATTGAAAGACAAATGGGAGATAGATAGATATAACAAAATTGAAAAACAAATATGAGTGGCACAGCTAGGATTCCTATAGATATAACAAAATTGAAAAACAAATATGAACATGTAATCAATGGCACAGCTAGGATTCCTAAATGGAGGGTGCAAAAAGCTAGAAAATTAAGTTAGAGATGCAAAAATGGATTTCTAATATTATTTAAGAGGGACAAATTTTAAAAAATTATATAAATTTATATATTATTATATACATTTTAAAAAATTAAGGAGCTGCAATTCTCCATTCTCAAGTGAATGTGGCTCTTGCATGTAATAAAAAGGAAAAAAAAAAAGGGTATTTAACAAAAAGAAGAAGAAGACAGCAAATGTTAAATAGTAAGATGACTTTTGAAAAGAAACGAGAAAGATAAGGGCTTTGAAATAAGGATAGATAGTATTATATCACAAGAGTGCAGTATAAGCCCAAGCAGAAATCCAACCCACCCTACCACCTACCGACAATGAAACCCACAAGAGCTTTTATTAAACTTTCCACTGAAATGGGACCTAGTTAAGGTAATTAGCCCCAGAAAATATGGACAGTGTCCTTAAGAAGTCACCCCACAATGTGTAAACATGCTGGAAATGGGTAAAGACCAGCTTTGAGAAACCCCACAATTGGTTGGATTGATGTGGATGTGGGCTGAGCTGATGGAGATGAACAGTGTCCACATCGCTACACTCACTGCCACATAGGCCTATTGGGTGTGCCTAGAACCAACACCGATAGGGACAAGACCAATGCCACAGTGAGGAAAAGAGTTAGGAGCCTAATGGGACTGAGTAAGATGGCCAGAGTTCCTCAGACACAGGCAAGTGGGTTGTGTTCCTTATTTGTTTGTTTTTTGTTCATGTACTTATTTTATTTCATGTGGGATTTCACATGTCCTTGAAGATAAGCAAGATAGATTTTTGGTGTCCAAGGAATACAGTTACGCTTATGCTTCTGCCCACTTAAAGTTAATAAAAGATTAGACGACCAACTACTCAAATCTCTTAAGCTTGTCAGTAATGTGTACTAGCTATGGCCCTATGTAAATTCAATTTGTTTCATTTTCTTTTGTCCACTCACTGCAATTAACTTGTATGATAAATAATTAGTGATTCAATTAGGTTGAAATTCAGATGCTGATTTTGTCTATTTCTGCAAAGTACCGTTCCCTATTCCTATTTCTGTGTTGGAATTATAAGAGAAAAGAGGCTTGGCCCCCATTTTTTTTTTTAAAAAAATTTTGGGGCCCAAGTCCAGACTCCAGACAAGGAGATTTTCAAGTGCAGGAGCCACCAACCATGTCTATTTTCTCCACATGGCACTCATATTGCTTGGGTTTGGCATTCACTTGAGTAGAGATGGAGAGCTGCTGCTGTCTCCCTTTTACTGTTTTCTTCTTTTCTGATTGATAACCCTTATTTTTCCTTTTCTTCTTTTTCTTAATGTTATTTTCTTTATAGTCTTCTGGATTCGATCTCTACCTGCAGAGGAATCAGAGTGTAGTTCTTTGCCAATGTATTTAGCTGAAGAGCACTGCAAATTGAGCACCAGAGTTTTCATTCGCAACAGAGGCGCAATCACACTTCATTAGAAATTTACAATTCTAGTCCATAAATTGGTTAATAATAATTTATAGAAATGAAGACCCTGAGTATGGAGCTCTGGGAACGAACTGTATTTTAAAATTTGTTATTCCATCAATGTTATTTTTTTTAAAAAAATTTTTGAAAACTTAAAGATTACTAAGTGAAATAACAACAATATTATTATTAGCATTTAATTTCATTGACCAAGTCAAAAGTAAGCGTATAAAAGCATTCAAACTGTGCAGAAAAAGGTTTATTAGTAGCAAGACTTTTGGGTTGAAGCGTTTGTAAAACTATTAGATACAGCTAAGGTGTCAAAATGACCAATATTGCCAAGTTAGAGTGTCTATAGATGCATTAGGCCAAAATTCACATAAACATAATCATTGAAACTACCATCGTCACATCGCACAGCCCGAACAGCAGCCTCCCTCTACTTTAGACAGGAACAACCCTACTACTAAAATAAACCCTTCCCGGCTACAGTTTATGGGTTCTCCATACCTTCTTCATTCCTATCCTAACAACTAACAATCACAGCCTGCCGCTGAAATGACACCATCAAACACTAAATTAGGGACATAAAACCACAAAATGATTTAACACCCCCCTCAGGCTTTAAGTCTTTAATCAAATGCATCATCATCATCATCAGGGAGCGGCTGATTAGCTGCTTGAAGAAGCTCAGCTTCATGCCTGCAAGAAAAGAAAAATAAAGGACAGCCACAATTAGAAAAAGTATTTCTTTCAAACAGTTGGAAATATTAGGTTATCTCCTAATATTAATGTATCTCAGCTTCACGTTATTGTTGAATGGCAAGGAAGAACATTAATATTAGGAGATATGAGTATTTCTTTCAAACAGTTGGAAATCCTTGAGAACCCCAACACAGCTAGAATCATCACAATGCAATGGTAAACATAGGGAATAGTTCTCACTGTTGTTGTGCAGCCATATCGATTTGCACTTCTGGAGGTGCCAAAGCAGGAGATGCAACAAAGTGAAGATTAGGATCCCTGACATCACCAAAAGAATTATCAATTCATGAGGCTCATTCAAAACCACTTGCATGTCCATAGTAAATGGAAAAATATTTCGCCTTCTTACCCACAAATTTTGCGTGCCAGATATAAGAAAGGTTTCTCAAAATTGTAGTTGCTCTTGGCAGAAATTTCATAGTACTGGAGATTCTTCTTCCTGTGAAAAGTAACCTGCTTTGCCTTGACTTGCCTGTTCTTGACATCGACCTTGTTCCCACAAAGAACAATGGGTATATTCTCACACACTCTGAGATGATAGCAATTATAGGGATTTCACAATTAGAAGAAACGAGGCAAAAATCTATCATACACATTGCAAGATGGGATATATGTTTGCCCCTATCCCTATGCACTAAAAATGAAAAGAAATAGAAATAGAATCCAAAATATATAGGTTATAGGACAAACTACCTCCACAGAGATTGGATCAAGCTATATCAAAACTGTGGTAATAGACATTTCCTTTCATACTCTAACATACCCCCACGCAATAAAAGGAAAAGGAAAGGGAAAGAAAAAAAAAAAAAAAAGAATCCATTGCATAGTACTAGCTATATCAAAACTGTGGTAATATACATTTCTCTTCATACTTCAACATACCGGCAAAGGTCACGATGCCAAGTAGGAACATTCTTGTAAGTCAAGCGCGCCGTAACATCAAACATAATGATAGCACATTGCCCATGAATGCTGCATATTCAATGGAAAGTTAGAAAGATGAAACTATAAAACAAAATAATACAAATTGACAAGAAGCAAATCAAGATGTATATGCATGTTATAATGACCCACACCCCAACATCCACGTAGAAGAGGAAGGGAACATGGGAGAGGGGAGAGATGAAAGATAAAACTAGGAACTATGTTATATTATGTTCTAACAACAGATTTTATCTGCATTTACTCAGAATCAGATAGAAAATTAGTTCAGACACAACTCCTAAACTTGAAATAGTTAGAGGATGCAAGATTAACAACTACAATAGAAAAAAGTACCAGAATAAGGAATATGAACATGTATTGCTAATTGACATGAATTTTCATTCGAGATACACCAAAATAAGTGGTAATTTAAAGAACTTTTCCACATTTGGAAGACCAAAAAAGCCGATTGCAATGCCAAATTAATTCTTACCCTTCAATCATTATTTTGAGAGCACATCTTATAATCACATGAACCAGAGTGGAGACAAACAGCCACATTTTTTTGTACAAAATTTCTTAACTTACAAAATTTACTTATAGAACTCAAATTTTAAATGCAATATCTAGGCAATTTGATTATCATCCTTCTCTCTCTTCCCCTACTCCATCATGGTCCTCAAGGGTGATTGATTCAAATTAAACACTGCATCAGCATTTTCAGAGCTTGCAAAATCCCACAAATAGATCATCTATTCAAAAATATAATTTTGATTAACACCTAGTAAAAAATTAATATCATAACAGAGCAACTAGCTCATGCAAAATAACATTATTGAAGGAGTTATCAGCATTTGTTTATAGTTATTCTTACTAAAAGACCAGCCAAGTAATTCACAATTGTTTAACTTATCCATTTGAGGGCATAATAACATTAAATGTGCTGGAGTCAGCCAAAAAAAAAAAAAATACAAGTAAGCCATTTTCATTTGAAACCCCCATCCCGAAAAGGGGAATAAAAAAGGCTGTGGTGCTCTTATTCACTTACTAGTAACCATCTCTGAGACCACCAAATTTCTCTTGGCCAGCTGTATCCCAGCAGTAGAATCTAATCTTACCAAGGTTTGTGAAGAAATCCAACGGATGAACTTCCACACCAATAGTTGCTTCATATTGAAAATTAAACAAGGAAAAATCAGCACCAGCTCAATGTAAAAATCAAATAAAACTCGAATTAAAAATTCATAGTTTTTCTAAAACTCACGTTCGTACTTCTTCTCAAACTCCCCTGTCAGATGCCTCTTCACAAACGTTGTTTTCCCTGCAGACATCACAAAATTAGCTCAAATTTTTGCACGACAGCACCAAATATTAACTAATTACCCAAGAATAATCTCTCTTCTCACCACTTAAAGTTAAAACAACCTTTTAGGCAGGTCAAAGCTAGAATTTCATGTTTTGGAGATTCAAGTTAGATGTTATGGCACTTCCACACTTATAAATTATTGATGACGGTAATACAGTTACTAATTCCTAAACTGCAGCAGACACCACAGCTGCATCAGTAGCAAAAGTAGAAACAGAGCTTTCACTGTGCAGTGTGCAGTCAAGAAGGAAGTCAACGCGTTCATCAGCAACAAAGCAATGGTTGCATTGCTGACAAAAGATACAGAGCTTTTCATTCTAGGAGTAGTGGGAGCATAAGTGCATCTAAGTTAAACTGAGCTAGCATATACTGTAATATAGTGATAACACAGTATATGAGCTTAAGGTTAAAATTAAAAGGCAAATAGGATATGAAAGAAATTTAAGTAGAATAATAGGGTTTAGAAAAAATTTTGGTCGCTATAAGCTAATTTTAGGGAAAAAAAAAAAGACAGTTCTTGGATAAATTTTTAATTTGCGAAATTCCGGGGGGCCATGGCCCCTGTTTCAAGATGTGCGCGAACATACATCTGCTTAAACTAAGAAAAATCTTTTGTAATTTTGTTAAAAAAATATATATATATTATAATAAAAAATGGAAACATCTGCATGCAGCATTTATAGAACCAAAAATAGGCTTAGTAGTAATAATAAAAATCCTAGCAGCATCCTTGCATTTTCCATGAATTCAATATTCAGCCCATAACATTTAATCTAAACAGCACATACGCATCGTAAACTCTTAGTCTCAAGAAATGGAGGAAAGAATGTCAAGAATCTCCAACTCACTGAACTACTATTATAAAGAGTCTCAAACTCGAAAAAAAAAAAACCTGATGCGTTAACATCGATAAATCCGAAAAGGAAAATTCCATAACAAAGAAGGAAAAAAAGAAAAAAGAAATGAACAGAGAATATTACCAGTGCCTCCATCACCAACAATCACGAGCTTGAAGCTAGGATAATCCACAGTTTGCTGATTTGGTAAAGCCTACATCAACAAAATGCCAAGAAAATACACATTAGGCCTCAATTTCGAGTTTATCGAGTTCAAAAAAAAAAAAACCCTAACTAGATACGCACCATTGATGAGAGTTATAGCAGCAGAGAGCAGAATTGAGAGAGAAAGGACGCGGAGAAGAAGAGTGAGAGAGAAGGAGAGGAGGAGAGAGGGATTTTATATGGAAAGATAGCTTGAGGACGCAGCTGGCTTTAAGTTGACGCAAGTCTCTTCCGCCATCAGATTTTTGTACTAATAATTTGTTTGGGATATTCTACAAGACTTATTCGCCGTCCGATCTTCTTTTTAGCTTTTGATCCACGCGCAGTTTCCATCTTTAATTTTATTTCCTCTTTCTTATTTCAAGAAAAATACTATTTATTTGATATATTAATATTAATATTTTTTAAATTTTAAAAATTATAAAATTTATTATTTTTGATATGTCTCATTCTAAATTTGATTTATTTTATTAATATCTTTATTAATAAATGAGAATATAATATTTTACTAATGTATTATGTTAAATATAGAAAATAAATAATATAATTTTTAAATTTTATAGAATAATAGTATATTATTTTAAACTATATCAACAAATCGTATAATTTTTAAATTATATCTCAAATTATAAAAGATAAAAAATAATTTTTTATTTTTTTAATGGAATAAATAACCTACCATTTTAGTTGCATTTTGAAATTTTTATGTATATCTAACTAATACGTGAATTTTAAGGGCAGTTTTAGAATAGAAAAATATTAAATAGAATATATCATTCATTAAAATAAGAGATTTCACAAATACCTACCTCATCGGCGGGATTTTAGAATCCATTTTAATGGATTTTGGTAGATTACCAACTTTTTACACATCTAAACAGTATATTTTGTCATTTTTTGAATGGATAGATTTTTAAATCAATGAATTTGATAAAATTTATAGGTTTTAAAAAGTTTATTATTTAGTTTAAACATAACCAGTAAGAATTCGATATTTCAAAAATTATTTGTAATATAAAGCTATTTTTATTTTTATTTTATAACTAAATGATATTTTTGTTTTCAGCTATTAGGATATGTTTGATATTACACTTGAAAAAAACCCTTTTAGAAAAAAAATATTTGTATTTTATATTTTTTGAGTTTTAAAAATTATTTTTTTATAAAAGCAAGTAAATAAATATTTTTTTCTAGAAGTATATTTGAAAAAGCAGTTCATAAAAAATTAAATAAACAGTTAATTAAATAAAACCAACTCATTAGTCTCTCTAATATAAGTATTATATGAAATATTCACATCAGATAAATTTAAATAAAAACTAATATTTAGCTAAATATATAAGTATCATTTAGTTACAAAATAAAATTTTAAGTATTTTTATGTTACAAATAATATTTGAGATATTTTATTGTAACAAATTACATCATTGAGATACCATTGATGTAATTTATCCCTATAAAATTTATGAATTAATAATATAATTTTTCTTACATTTCTATTTGGTTCAATGATCATAATTAAGGGTGACAATTTATGTTAATAGATTGTATTCTTATCATGTCTTGATATACTCATAATATGATAAGAGTCAATATAAATATAACATGATAAGCTAACCATATTTAAAATTTGAACATGAATATGACTCACTTAATAATAGATTAACACAATTAATCTATAAAATTAGTATAATATAATATAATTAATGTGTATATGGTTATAACGTGTCGAATTAAACGTATCAACACAATACAATACGAATTATTAATGAGTTTAACATGTTTTCTTCGTATTAGCAATTCAACGTGAATACGACATGATAATTTTCGTATCTTTATTGGGTTTATACGATTATAATACGAACATTATAAACCTCAACTTTAATCCACAAATATCATATGGTTCATGCCATGTTCATTATTGGCACCAGGTCTATAATCTATAAATTTAACAATTAATTTCTAATTTTACTCTTTATTAAATATAGAGAATTTAATATTTCACCACATGCTTAAAATATAAAATTAATTACTTTAAAATTTTGAAAATAATATAAAAATAAAATTAGTAGTAATCCCTCTATTTATATCCTATACGTTAATATTTGAAATATAATCTCTTTTCCATAAAATGAGAAATTATTATGTCTAATTACATTGCTATAAACTAAAAATTATTTTTATTAATAATTTAATTTATGTTAAGACTATATTACGCTGATAATAAAATAATAATAATAATAAAACAATTATCTGAAATTAAAAGAAAAAATATTTTTATTTTGTTTAGAATTAAAAATAATTTTGGAAATTTATTAATTTATAAAAGACAATTTTGGAATAAAAAAAATTGACAACGATCTCTCATAGACAAAAAATAGTAGATTTTAGATTTTCTCACTTTATAAATGAAAAATCAATCATTAAAAAATATAGAATTTTGATGAATGAGTTTTTTTTTTAAAATACATAAATTTTAATATTTTTTAAATAGTCAAAATTATTCAAAATCTCTAATTCAAAATTGATCGGTCTAAATATAGTCTTTGCCAAATTCCATAGATTTAGCAAAATCTCTCGCTAAAATCTCTCCTACCAAACGTTGTCTTTATTATTTTTCTAAGTTCAAATAATGTAATATTTAATAATTTTTTTTATTTATAATGATGCTCAATCAACTGTGTACTGTACAACATGAATAGTCATTCTATACATTTATTATAAAGGTGATATGTATCCACCAATATTAGTAAATAGTAGCAAAAAATTTCAAACTCGAAGCCTATCAAAATTTTTACAAAAAATAATATTAATCAAGTCATACTTAATCTACATAATATTTTATTTAAGAAAAATTATTATTTGTCATCAGTAGTTTGATATATATAATATATTAATATCCCTAATATTTAAAAATTATATTATTTACCCTCTAAAGTTTTAATATATTGCACTAGTGCCTTCCTATAAATTTGATTTATTGGACTAATATCTCATGAGTAAAAGAAAATATTCTTTTTCACTAGTGTATTATATTATTTTTTAAACTTCATGGGTATCAGTATATTATATCAAATTACATAAAGCAAATCATATATTTTTTAAACTTTAATAGTACTAATGTATTATCTCAAACTATATAGAATAAATAACAATTTTTCTTTTATTTAAAATTCAATTCAAATATGTTATGCATGTCTGGATTTGTTCGAGTTGATTCAAATCGATTTGTAGACTACTCTTCGCTCAATTTTAAAATTATTGGATCGCATCATCTCAAAATTCTTTATGATGTGGTTGAGATTAATTTTTTTCGGTTAAAAAAATGTCTGATCTAATTGGGCATCTTTTTGGCGTCGGTTCGCTCGGTTATTGGTTAGTGTGGACTTTAACCAACTGCCCAACTTTTTCCACATTGATAGGCTGTTTGGAATAAATAAATTTTATAAAATTTATGAAATTCATTTATAATTCTAATAATTAGATGTTTAAAATAAATAAATTATTTATTATAATTATTGGAATTAAATTCTATAAAATTAATTATAACTAAATTCTAGTAAAATATGTAGAATTTACAAAATGAATTATATAAATTTTATTGATACACTTGCCCTTATTGAATTAAAACAACTGCAGCCTTTCTCTTTCTCCTCTTTTTTCTTTCTGTACTTCCTTCCATTTTCAATCTTTTCTAAAGCAATTGAATTGTGAGCAATAAACCTAATATAGATTATTTTTATCAAGAAATTTGAAGCTAATAATGTTGTTTTTTTTTAACTAACTAGTGTTTTATTAACATGTCTTATACGTAATTGTTAAATATTGAATTTATTATTAATTGTCATTTGGTTTGTATATAATTTATTATTAATTTGTATTATCTTATTATGATATTTTATTTATAATAAATTATAATAGTACATGTTTATCTCAAATTTTATCTATTTATCAATTTGTCCATTATTGAGAATCGTATATAAAATAGAGATAAAAAAATTATATAAATTTTTTATTTTTTTATTTTTTTATTAATTTGTTTCGTTTTATTATGATATTTTATTTCTAGTGAATTATAAAAGGGTATGTTTATATCAAAATTTTCCATCAAATTACTAATTTATTCATTATTAAGAGACATATATAAAATAGAGATATTAAATAGTTTATGGTCATTTTTCATATCCACTATTATCACTTTTATATATATTACGATGATTATAATATGATAATGTTACATACTTTATTTTCTAAAAGTCATTAGGGGTAATTTAGAAAAATAAGTAAATGAATATCAAATTTTAGAATTGTTCTAAACATAATTAAATGAAATTTAATTTAAATTTTATATTTTAAGTTATATTTTTTCAAACATAAAAATTTATTTATATATAAATTCTAAGTATAATTCAAATAGCTCTCTTGATATTTCAATAAATTACAGAAACAAATTTTTAGAAAATTAATAATGTACTTTGATATCATTTGAGATAATGCCAACTTATTTGACATTGTATGTATCACATAATTTTTTTAGAAAAAATTACTATTTATCCTTTATAGTTTAATATAATATATTAGTATCTCTTAAAGTTTAAAAAATATGTTATTTGCCTTTCTATTTTATTTCCGTTAAACTATATAGTCATTTTATTAGATTTTAAGACATTTACCCTTAGTAAGAAAGAATATCATCTTTTATTCAAGGAATATTAGTATAATTTATCAAATTTTAGATATGTACTAGTATAATAAATTAAACTTGCAATGGGACATTAGTGCAATATATCAAATTTTCAAGGAGTAAATAATGTAATTTTTAAATCTCAGATGGTACTAATATACTATATCAAATTATACGAGGCAAATAATATATTTTTCAAATTTTAAGGATACTAATATATTATGTCAAATCACAAAGAGTAAATAATAATTTTTTCCTTTGTTATATTTGTAATGTTTTTGTTTGAATTTTTTAAAATTTTATAAACAGTGTAATGATATTTTATTATAAGAGTTTAAAATTTTTACTTATTATCAATAACTGTAATTGCATGTCATCCAATATATTTGGAAATTTGACACAACTACTCTTTTATTTAATATATTATAACATTTTTACATCATAATTTAAACTACTAAAAAAAACTCTTCAACTAATTAAAAATTAGATATTTAGAAATATTTCCATCTCAAATATTTGCAATATTTTTCATTAATATTAGAATCCTTAATTGCACTAATCACTATCAATTTTCTCACTTACTCATATATATATATATATATAGTATTGTATATATATGTTTTGTATATTTATAGTATTGTAAATATATAATATATGTTTTGTATATATCTATATTTGTTTTTTGATAAATATATTAAAAATATATGACAAGTGACTCAAATTCTTTTCCAAGTCTATGAGGAGGAATTGTGGATGAAGTGGTGGTAGTTATAGGTTGTGTTGAAGGAACATAAATGGTTGGCTTTTTCCTTGGTGGTTTGGGTTTATGAAATTGTGTTGTAAGCATCATTTGGAAATTTTCATGTTGGAGAAGGACTGGATCAACATTTGGGTTTATAGGGGTAGGAGATATATTTGTTTCTTGTAAAGGTAGGGGTGCTGGTAAAGGCAAAATGTTTAAAGGAGTTTTGATATGCAAGTTTTTTTTTCTATCTGAGACACTTATTGCTTTAACTTTGTAATATCCTCTTGTTTTTGCTGAAAAGTAGGACCAGACATTTCATTCCGAATCATATGTATTAGTTCATTGTGAAGAGCTATGATCTATCTTGGAGTTTAAACATAAACTCTTGCTGAAAATTGAACTAATTCATCATGGAGGACTCAATTAAATTCACCTTGGTTGAAACCGTATCAACTTTAGTTTCAATCCTGCGTGAAGCAGAATTTTGAGCTAAAGTGTTTTTAATTTGCCAGTTGAGCACAGATTCACCTACTGTAATATCTCGAGATCTTCCTTGGGCATCAGGAGTAGGAGAACGAATATAAGGAGTACTTTTTATATTCTTGACTGGATCAATCATACTTTCCTGCAAAGAAGGAAAGTCATCTCTAGTTGGCTGAAACATGCAAACTGGGGGTACCAAAACTGGTACTAGTGGAGAAGGTAAAGTGGTTTTTGGAATCCACTTAGGCTCATGCTTCTTAAGCCATCTTAAACCTTTGTTATATATTAGAAGAGGATGAGCAAGTGTTAGAGGCTTTGGAGGCCCTGTAGTTGGCTGTGGATGCTCATCCCAATTAGGATTTGTCGGCGTTGGCATCTTTGCTATGAAAGATAGGGGTTTTGAATAATTAACAACATAATCATATTTGCCAGATGGTTGTCTTAGCAAGCCAATTGATGGATCATCATTATCAAATATCTGTCGCGTCAATTTTTTCGATATGCTTTTCTTTTTCTTCTTCTTTTTAGAAGAAGAATCATCATCACTCTCATATGGGACATCCTATAAACAGTCGTCACATTGACAATCAACATCTAGGACTTTATGATTTTCTTAATGCATGGCATAAATTGGTTTTCTAGCATAGTTAAACCTAGTAATCCTTAATCCTTCCTCATAAAAAGCTGGTTGGATCATAAAGAGAGAAGATATTGAACTCAAACTCAAACCTGCTATTCTGAGAAACTTGGTTTCTACTGTACCATCAACTTTCTTCAGAAAACAAGATTCCAGATTTTTAACTAGTTGAGATATACTATGAATCTTTTTATAGTTGGTTGTCCAAGTGTCTGGTAACAATTTTACCAGTTCATATATAGAGATTTGTCTAGGAATATGTACGCATAGAGGAATATGTTGTGTATCAGCCACGATAAACAAAGCATCATTTGAAATAAGGGCTGAAAGATTTAGAGCATGATTTTGAACTCTATAGATCAGCTGTTAGTAAAGAGTTCAGCAGTAGTAGACATAACTTATGGTGCACTAGTAATTTGAACTTGGACCTTGAGTGCAGAAAACATATAAGAATCATCAAGAGATAAGTTGAAATTGAGATAAAAAGTGATCAAGACTATCCCAACATTAAGTGAGGTCTTTATAGTTCCAAAAACAACTATAGATATCTAGTGTCCAATAAGGCTATTCGAGCAAATACTGGAAATCCTTTCCTTCCATGATAGGAAAGTGCAAGACGAATGGCTCCAAAGTAAAAGTGGGAAAAACCTTCTTTTTTCTAGAGAGGCAGAAACTCAGGGAGAATTTCAAATGAAACGAACTGTTCTTCCCCAATAGCTTTAATTGTACAGTGGTTAAAAGAAAAGGATTGGACATACTCTTTTATTGATTTATTAGATTTTTGAACAAGAGACTTGAAGTGTGTTTTCCAGGTGGTCTTTGAATGGTTGTAAGCATCATAAGGACTGAGAAAATGGATTTCAGTGATGAGGGTTTTCTTATCATATGGGATATGATGGAGTTCATAAAAAAAAAAGTCTATTTTATTGCCAAAAGTATTTTTGAAAGAAGAAGAGGGAGAAAGAGAAATGGGAGCAGAAACTGTGTTGATAAGATTAGAGTTGGTGTCCATAAGTATGAAGATTCTCTGATCGTTACTCTAAACATAACCATATACAAGACTTCTCACCATGAACATTAACCATGGCTCTAATACCATAAAGGCCTTCCTGTCAATAATTCAAACTACTTTCTACGGCCTATTGCCTTCTTTTCGTTCCTCTGTATTAATAGAAAGTCCAGAATAACATTAAAACATGGAAGACGATCATGAAGAAAAATAAAGTATATGGACATTTTAGATACTGATTAGAGACATGAAATGCTTTAGAAACTTATGATAAAAGAGAACACTCTGAAAAGATTTTATTTATGTTTTCCAAGCTTAAATACAAACTGAAATCAAGCCTCATTATATAGGAGAATACATACACCGTGTTATTATGACATCTCATATAAGTACTAAGAAAATTATTACAAATTGACAAAGGAGATAAAGTCTCCAACTCATAAAGTAAAAGTAAACAAACACATTTATTTTACACCCATACTTTTAATAAAGTAAAAGATTCCCTAATCTAATCTTTTCCCTTTAATGGGTTCATGATTAGGAGATAGGTTCATGTATGAGTAACTGTCATCTGAGCTAGAGATGGAGGATGTAGGACTAGGTACACATGGTCTAAGAGCAATAGAGGGTCCTACTGAGGATGGTCCAGCTAAGTTATAAGAAGACTTTATCAGTATATTAGTTTGTTTAGCATTTTCTATTTGGACCTTATGTTTAAAAGGAGTCTCTTCCTATTGAGCTTCTTCATCATATCGAGGCCAAATTGCTCTTAGGATATAACCATTCTTTGCAGCAATAGTTCTTTGGAGCTCTCTTACTTCTATTAGATGACGATCACAATTACTCCATAGAGAGTAGGGGAAAGTTTGATAAACCTTGAAGAAAGCATAATGTTCATACCATTTGAGAATGACAATAGTATGAACTTCTATCAGATGGCGATCACAATACTTCTTTTGCTTGAATATCAACGCTCCAATTGTTATACAATACTTTAAAGAAAAATTGTTTTTAAACCTCTAGAGGTCAAAACCAACTTAAGAACCTCCGAGAGTTTCCAGTTAGAGCCTGGGCTGCCAATAGATTGTACCATCTTAAAAGATAAAATTCAAATGCCATGAAATGCATGGAGCAAAGATACCATAGCATATGGAGACTATCTTTAAGGAAAAGTCCTTCGGTAGGTATTTTCAAAACCTTTATAAAAAGGGATTGTAGATTGAAAACTTTTAGGACAATGAATGTCCTTCCATGCTGTCTGATGGCTGAATATTGAGCAGTTAGCATTCTTTCAGTTTGTTGCTCTTTTGTCATAGTCTTTATGATAGACCATCCGGGAGGATATCTATGATCAACGACTAGATTTGGAAGACTAGCCATATAGATTAATGGAATAGTTTGGATTGATGTTACCAAATGAAGAGGTTTTTGATTTTGAAGTGGCCTTGATAATAGATATAGTATGAGGTTCTGATCTCCTTTTATGTGCTAAACGATAAATAAGAACTTAGAAAACCATTCACTCCACCTAAGTAGTTGAACATATATGACCTGTTTTCTTTTGAATTCAAGGATCTTTAGGAAGGAAGAACAGTCCATGAGGACAAGAAAATTATGTCCTATTACGTGGAATTCAAACTTTTTGATATCATTCTTTATTGCTAAGATTTCTTTGAAAGTAGAATGGTAGTGACATTCTGAGCCTTTGAACCGGCCACTAGCATATGCATAAATTTGTCTATTTCCATCTTTTTCTTCTAAAAAAATGGCTCCCTAGTATTCATCACTTGCATAAGTTTGGAGAATTCTTTTGCCATCTGTCAATATATGCAAAGGAAAAAGATCTGAGCAAATCTCCTTTAACTTCTTTATAGCCTGTTTTGGACATCTATCCATGGTGATGGTTCTTTTTCAAAAGTTGCTGTAAAAGATGAGCCTATTGAGTGAATTATGGAATAAATCCCTGGTATAATTAGCCACACCTAAAAACTGGTGAACTTGCTTTACTAACAAATCGGTATCAGGGAACTGTAATAATTCTTGTCATATGTTAGGACATGGCTGATAAGTTCCATTTTTAAGGGTCATGTCAAGGAAGTCCATTTCTTATTTACCAATTTGCATCTTCTTTTCAGAAAGCATGATTCCATATTGAACAGCGAGATCAAGGAACTTTTGTAAAAGTTGATAATGCACCTTCTCATCTTTTGAAAAGAGAAGGATATCATCAATGTAAATCAAGGCAAAGGATAAGATCGACTTATAGATACGTGTCATTGCCTTTTGGAAAAGTCAAGGGGCCACCTTTAATTCAAGGGCATGACTGTCCATTGATAATGTTGATTTGGAATATAGAAACCGTCTTGTATCTTTCTTATATGAGAATGCCGAATTGCCAGAAGCCAGACTTTAGATCAAACTTGGAAAAAACATTAGCATCCTTGAGAAAAGTAAGCAAGGAGGATATTTTTGGCAGATGAAATTTATCATCCTTAAGAAAATTTATCATCCTCGAACTTGCTCAGATCTTTTATTAACATAAAATGCTTGACATACCCAATTTGACTTTGTTGGTTCAATTAATCATTGTTATAACAGTTGAGAACATTCTTGAATTGCTGGAGCTTAATCTTCTGGATTCATTCTTGGATGAGTAGCCTTTAAAGGATTAATATCTTCATTTTGCTTGAAAGGCAAAGAGATGAAGAATTCTGACCTAGTACATAATAGGCTAGAACACTTAAGAACAAAATTCGTGTGACTTTCAATACAACTATTTTTGATAAGCTGGGCTTTGAGATCATCAAAATGGGCCACTAAAGAGATTGTGAATAGGCTTGGTGTGGAAGTGTAAGGAAGGAACCATTTTTTTTTATCTTAGGCCTTGACTTTCAATTGCAAAATGGGAAACTTGGCTAATAACGTTAAACCCAATCAAAATGTCTTTGTTAGGTAGGGCTGAGCCTAAAACTTTAGTCCACATAAAACAATTGGATAATAATTAGATTTTAATAGGCTTTGTGGTTATGAGGTATGTGGAGAAATAATCTCCATCAGCGGCCTTGAAGAGTTCAGTATGGGCTTTCTAGAAGTGATCTGAAAAGAGTTTGGGGTTGGCTATGGTTCGGTGAGCACCAATATCAATGAAAGTAATGGCTTTGATGGGCTTTTCATAGTTTCTAGTGAAGAGTTGGACTGGACAATAAGGAACAAGGTGCTTTTTAGATTTGTAAGAGAGGGATTCAATTTGACCAGGCAGACCATCTGAATGGATCTGAAGAACTTGAAAACTATTTTCAGTGTCCAATCCACTTTCTTTATTTTTGATTCCTATAAAAGAATTAGGAGAAAGTTCTTCTTATTCTTTAGAGAACAACGACTCCACATTTGCATTTTCTAAGTCAACATCATACTGGTTATGAATTTGTTAGATCAATTGAACTACTTGCTTTAGCCTATTTGGACGGTTCTTTGCCAAATGACCTTTCTTCCCATAGAGATAACATCGATCAGTCTTTTTCTACCTCCTCTGCTTCTTCCTAAAGAACTTGAAAATGTTTCTTCTTATATGGACGAGAAGAGGAAGAAGATTGTTTGTATTTCTTGAAATGCTCTTTTTTCTTACAATGCTTGCAATCACAATCCTTTGGACCGGTGCATTTGATTTCAAGATCTAGACGGTGGCATAAGGAATCCATATTCTTCTTATTGGTCCAATGAAGAGCTTTTTTGACTAGTTTTTTGGCTATACACTATTCTTCCAAGACCATCAACATTTTCTGGTAAATCTCATACAGAGATAAGTCTTTGAGGCTAATTCATTGTTTGTGAGAATATCTAAGAGGCGTATCACCCAATTCTTCTGGGATATAAGATATAAATTGTTGCTTCAGATTGACATCTCCTGCACCCAATTGATAGTATCGAGAGCAAACTCTTTGACAATGAGTATTCAAATCTTTTCTTCTTAGTGAGTAGCATTTTAATTGAAAGAACTTCATACGAATTGTTTCAATAAGATCTGCAGAACTTCCAACAAACTCATTTTCAATATGTCATAAGGCATTAAAAAAAGAGTTAAGTTGGTAAAACTGCATTTTATTGTAATCAAGAGTTCGTAACCACCATTCCTTTAAACTTCCAACAAATCAAGCGGTGAGTTCTTGAAGTCTTTTAGGAACTGGAAATCCTGTTTGCTGCTTTGTTTCCATTCACGCTAAGATCTCTAAAAGTAGATTTCTCCTTTGGTGATGAGTAACATTATCCATAGAGAACCAATGACCATTTACAGGTTTAGCCTTTTTTCTGGTAGAGTCGGAGGCGAATTTCCAGTCACTTCATCATCTTTAGAAAGCTCTGTAAAATAAGTTTCACTGAGTAGCATTTTAATTGAAAGAACTTCATACGAACTATTTCAATAAGATCTGCAGAACTTCCAACAAACTCATTTTCAATATGTCATAAGGCATTAAAAAAAGAGCTAAGTTGGTAAAACTGCATTTTGTTGTAATCAAGAGTTCGTAACCACCATTCCTTTAAACTTCCAACAAATCGAGCAGTGAGTTCTTGAAGTCTTTTCTGAACTAGAAATCCAGTGTTTCCATTCACGCTAAGATCTCCAAAAGTCGATTTCTCCTTTGGTGATGAGTAACATTATCTATAGAGAACCAATGACCATTTACTGGTTTAGCCTTTTTTCTAGTAGAGTTAGAGGCGGATTTCCAATCACTTCATCATCTTCAGAAAGCTCTGTAAAATAAGTTTCAGTGGGATCAGCATCCATCGAAAAGCCTGTGGAAACTGGCTTAGTTGGATCTCCCATTTTTACAGATGGGATGGAGCTAGTCAATTCAGCATTACTAGCAGATAAGGCAATAGTTTTAGTAGAATGGAATGAGGATAACTAGATTCAAAAGATAAATCTAAAGTTTCTTGCACATCATTAGAAGTGGTACTGCTGATTTGAGCAGTTCTAAGAAAATCAGAAATAGAATTATAGTGAGATGGTTCTTGAACTATATACTAGCAAAAATCTTGAAAATCTAGAGAGAAATGGTTATGAGGTTGTGACTTAGGTTCTAAATATTAGCATATGTTTTGTCTATTTTTATTTTTGACAAAAAAAAAAAAAAAATATATATATATATATATATATATATATATATATATCGAACCTAAAAATTAAGAGGAAAATAGGATTTGAATTTACAGAGTTATACAAATAAGAAAGTAACCATTTACTAGAAAAAATAATAAAAATATTTTTTAATTTAATGAAAAGTTTAAAGGCCTAAAATTTAGAAAGATTATTAAAAAATCATTTTAAAAAATAAAAAAGTATATAATATACTTTTCTCAATATATTGAAATTTCAATCTTCCAAACTGTTATTTCAAATTGTATTTTTATCCAACAATATGCTATTATTTTGTAAAAGTTTATTTCTAATTATAATTTTTAAAACCTCCTATAGTTTTCTGTAATTTTCTTCTAAAACGGAGGTAAAAGAATTGCAATTTGTCTGAACGCCGCCCCCTGTATAGAAGCAGAACACTAATCCAAATCAAACAGTTTATAGTCAAAATCGTCTTCGATTCGTGTTCTTTATGGCGTCAACATCTGATCCATCAATCCGGTGAGCTTCGCTATTAAACTATGTACTTATTTTTGAATTCCTTTTATAAGATCCTTAAATCTGAAGCTTAATTCATATATGAATGCATTTCAAGGGAGCCCGCTGTTAGAAAGCAGAACAATGGACCCCCATTAAAGTTCTTGATTCCTCTTGTCTATGCTCCCATTCTTCCTCTCAGTAAGCGCTTTTTTTCCCCCGGGCTTGTTTCCGATTTTCTTATATGGGGTTTGGGAGTTCCCTGTTCTAATTTTGCGGGGTATTCGATTTTCAGTACGGATCTCGCTGCGCAGAAATCCGGTTGTGAGGGACCGTTTGTTTACGGCTGTGTTGGCAGGTGCTTTTGCTCATGGCTTTTACTTGGTGTATCCTTTTTTTTTTTTCCAACTTGTTGGGTTATAACAAATTTCGATTCTTTAATAATGCAATATGATTTTCACTTGTTTGTGTTGATTAATTGATTATATTATGAATGGGTGAGCAATCGTCTCTCTTTCTCTCTCTTTTTTCTTAAAAAAAAAAAAAAAAAAAAACTGTGCTCATTTGAGTTTTTAAAAGTTATAGATTCTTATTCCATTTCTGTGACGCCAAGTTCTTATGGGCTGTACTACTTGATATTCCTTATATGAAAGTCCACCTTTCAAACTAGTTTGTATTTTATAATTTTGCATGCATTGCATTGCTTCAAAACTGAAACCAGTTCAAAACTATAATGCTTTTCCCCCCATTAAGCAATGCTCTAGAAAAAAAGAAAAACGAAGTTCCTTTGCTCATGTTAATGGAAGTGGAGGGAAGAATGAGATAGCGTTAGGCTTTTCTGTAGAACAGTCATTAAATGTTTGAGGTTGATTCAGAATATTATATGTTGTACAATGTACATAGACTTTTTATAAATTGCTGAAACTATATTTTGCCCATGATTTAGGCTGGTATAGACTGTAGAGACATAAGTTGATGCCGAACAGGAACTTATGATGCAGTTGAATTCTAGAGATTTGGATATATTCTGGGTTTCATTTCAAGGTTGGAGAGGAAGCCTGATATGATTTGGGGATTTGTTTCTTTTATGATTTAAGATGAAAATTTTTCAAATATTTGGTCAATAATAAACAAGAAGGTTTAATTTCATATTTTCCTTAAAGCAGTTGAATTACTGTGAAAGTATGATATTGTTGGATGTTTTCTTGTTTATATGACTCTTTGGATATTTGTTACTGGATGTGGAATTTTTTGTTTCAGTCACATTTTTGGATTGTGGTATAAAGTTCACTCAGAGGGGCTAATTGCACAAATGGTACCAAATCTTGTCACTTTGTTACAATTTGGTACCAAAGCTCAATTTTCAGCACCGGAAAGATGACATGACATCTCACGTCACTCTATTATCTATGTCAGATTTAATCATTCATAAAAATACACCCAAAATGGCGACGTTGCCAAATATTCAAGAAAAATAAACGACATTGTTGGGATTTTATTTTTCTTTAATTTTTGGAAATGTCGCATTTTTTAGTGTATTTTTAAGAGAGAATTAATTTGACGTAGATACTAAAGTGAAGTGGCATGTCATCTTTCCGGTGCCAGAAATTGAAGATTGGTACCAAATTGCAATATTTATGAAAAGTTTAGTTACAATTTGTAAACAATTAAAAGGTTTGGTACCAAATTGTAACAAAATGACAATATTTGGTACCATTTGTGCAATTAACCCTCACTCAGAGTCTTTAATTGTTATGCATATATCAGTTTTTAAAACTTCCCTTTTTTCGGGCTTTGAAGCAAATTTTGCGGTGAAAAACCCTCTCTTTGTAAAGCTAGGAGGTTATACTTCCAGAGGTCATGGCCTGAACCTAAGGGGGATATCTTACTATAGAATTTAATATTGTTGTTGCCTAGTTATGTTGCCACTGAAGTAGGGTCTTGGATAAGAGAATTTAGAAATAATCCCACCCTTCGGCATGTTTTCATTAAGTGGCTCCTTTTAAAACTTCAAACCATTGTCTTATAACTGGAAGCAAAAACCTTATAACACAATGTAACGGCCCCAAATTATAGAACATGATACTCAACCAAATATGTGACTATAATATTTGTTTTGACAGCATTTTGTTATTTTGTTTGTCTAGCAATTTAATTGCTTTGACCTACATATTCAAAACCAACTTGTTTTCCTTTGTAAATTCCTGTTGATGAAGATAGTTATGGACTAGTTTAATGACTTCATTTATAGCTACTAAGCCTTGGAAGTTTGTGATGTCTTTAGGAAGTTTGTCAGCATACATTAATTGCACTTTGATACCTGAAATGCTGTGAAATTATTTGTTCATTTTCAAGATGCTATTGAATAATTGGTTTCTCTTTCTATTGCCTTCTGGGTGTGTTGTTGCTTTTCCTTGATAAATATGTACAGAACAGATCTATATGATATTGAGAGCAAGTGATTTTGTTAGGGGATTGAGAAGGTTCAGTTTGTTGTTTCCTGGTGCATCTGCCATTGGCTTATGAATCAAATAGCAGCCTGGTATTTATTTCATAATGAATTACTCACAAGGATTTGATTTTGTATTCTTTATCAGCTTTATTATGGAGAGTTGACTGCATTCAACAATTGTAGTTTTTGAAAGAAATAATCACTGAGGAGGAAGTTCCTTTTGTTAAAGTGTAAATGCCATATTAGAGAAAAAGAAAAGGTTATTAGTGGGTTTTAACTTCTGTTTAGGCCAGATTATTGCTTTGGCTCCTTAATGAACCTAATTTCTAACTGTTATATACATTTAGGTGCAATCTATAGGCTTCATATGAATGCGTTTAATTGGTGGGGCATATAGTTTTTATTTTAATTCTTTGTTTGAGACATTGGGAGTGCAGTCATTGGAAAAGGAGAGGGAGAGGTATTTATGGTTATGACTCATATAATTTGGTAAAGTGCCTCTATTATCTACTAAAGCTTTTTCTTGTCTCTCTTTGGTATCTTTTGATCCAACCCCCTTGAAAGATCTGCTTGTGCTACTGATGATGGGTGTTGGAAAGGTCTTTGGGGAGATTGTAGTTCATGCCTGATCTTTATGATCTTCATATTCTGATATATATATATATATATATATATTGCTTTTGGTTTTGCTTCTTCCTTTTAATGAGAGAGCATGAGATCTGGTTTGTTGTATGCTTCATTATTATAGTTTCCACTTATCTACAAATAGGCAACAAAGATTAAGACTGCGTTCTTTTTTATCTTGTTACTGGATGTTAATTAATTTCATCCTCTATTTCTAGAATGCTAAAACTTCACAGATTGCTTTTCACAGTCATAGTTATTGAGAAAAAGAATTGCCAAATCAGAAAGCAACTTTTATTAAATTGTAAACGTCAGGGAAAAAGTTTTCATTAGGTCTTTGATTTCTGAAGTGGAGAACCTTGATGCCAAAGTCATGCTTGCGCATGTTGGCAACATTAAGTTCAATTCATTATATCTCAGGCGCAGTTTGAGCTTCATTTGAATGGTCATTGTTATGTTTACGAGGATCTTGTGACAACGTAGGACAATTTCTTCCTCTGTCTTCCCTCCTTTGATATTTTTTATATTCAGTTCATTCTTCAGCACGGAGCTAGTTACTTTTTGGTTGTCTATGTATCTTAGAAATTTTACTTATTTTCCGCATGGTCGATCTGCTTTCACTCTAACTTGCTGCATTTTAGATTGATCAAGTTCCAACAAGAAATCTTGTAATTGCAAAACTAAATGACTACATCTCAGTTATCTCGTATTAAATTGTTGCCATGTTTGCGCTACAAATTTTTTCATCATTTGGGTAGGTTTGTAATTTGTAGGGGAATGCTTAAGCTCTCTCAGGGGGTTAAATAGTTAGTTTTGCATGGTAATTGGTAAACTTAAGAATGACTGCCAGCGTATGTGGAGCTGGTTTCCCGGCCAAGGCAGGTCGTTCACCTCTGAATTGGTTGAAAGGTTGTTGTTATGTCTTGTTTAAAACAATCTTGCTAAATCATTGGATTAAGACCTTGCACATGTTTGTTAGACGTTTTCGGCTTTCGTTCTCAAGGGATTCATTTCTTTGTCGTTTTAATTCTCCTTCCCAGAAATTGATTGACTTGGAATTTAAAGTTTGGGAATTCTTGTTTCAAGTACTTTGAGAATATTCTCAAGGCAATTGGCAAGTTTTGTGATCAGAATTTCTGGTATAATATCTGAAGGAAAGAAGGTTCCGAAATTAGAGAGCAATTATCCGGACAAAGCATATTCTTGTTCGGGACCTTTGGGTACTCTTAAAGTTACAAAGCAAGTCTCACGATCCCAATATACTGTAGATAGTTAAACCATTTGATAAAATGATTTCATTGTACCAAAACTTTTGCATGTACATAATGTTGGTACTAAAACTCTTTCTATTTTTAATATCAAATTAGTATCAATCCTTTAAAATTAGTTTTAAATTATAATAAAAATAATTTTTTTTTTATTGATTAATGCTGATGAGGTCGCTATATTTAATGATGTCTGAGGCTAAAAAAATTTTGAATATTATAATTTGAATTTTGATTCAAATATTATATATATATAAATTTTACCCCATTTTCCTCCGCGTAAACTCACTATAAAACCCAGTCTTAATCTTATACGTCGTGATTAAAAATTGTACGAACAGCTTTTAAAAATTGCGTGTCCCTTTCATCTTCAGAAGGTGGGTACTTTCACGCATCACTGCATATTAAACAAGTGTCATGATTGATCCCCTAAACCAATGGTTGCCGGCTAAAATTGCTTAACGTTAAATCATCTCCTCAACTAAATCATAAAAAAATTTCAAACTTGTGTATGCGACGGGAATCGACGGAGTCAATCACTAATTTACATAGTTACATGCTTGATTATCTGTTTTAAGTAATCATTTATCAAACAATTTTAGGCCAAATATATAGAAATTGCAAACTATATATATGGCTAACTGACAAAACTATGAAAAGGAAAATTATAAATACACGAAGATCATCCGGATATATTACAGACAGGTCGGAAAACTACCGATCGGATCGATGCTTGAAGTCAGAGGCTAGCCGAGAAGCGATGGCAGAGTGATACATAACGTCGTGAAATGATGACGTGTCACTGGTCAACATTCGGAGCTGTTTCGCCTTCTCCTCAGTGAAACAGCCAGGAGCAAAACGAGATTTCGCCGGTTTGGTGTCGAGATCCGACTCCGATCTGCTCTCCTTTTTATCAAGGACGTCTTCTGATTTACCCTCGGAGCCAATGTAGTCAGGCTCAGAGGACCAGCCAAAAAGCGGAGTCCACCAGCTGGACGAGGAGGAGTTTCTCCGGCGGTTGGAGTCCGGCCTACGAGGGCCCGAAGCACAACTGGCTCTGATCATGACAACACTCGTCGGAAGAAGATTAGTAGACATTTTTAAGATTTAGAGAGAAATGAAAAGCTAAAAAGAGAGTGGGGAAGAAAAAGGAAAGACGAGAATAGTTTAGGGAGAAATTCAATTAGGAATTTGGATGAGTATTTGAAGGGGGAAAATAGGGTAACGGATAAGATTGGCCACGTGGAGGTTCCATCAGAGAGTGCGTAGGTCAATTTTAATGACTTTTTTTACAGGCCATTCCGGTTTTCCTGTTTCCATCTTTGGCTCTAATCAATAATCATCTAGATAAACGTTTACGACTAATGGGCCGTTTGCAAATAATCAACTAGATTTCCTTTGACTAAATTGCCCCTGTATTTAAATAAAATGTTACATGATGTATTTACATAAAATTTTTGAAAATTATCAGGTTTGTAAATTCAAATATATTAGAAACTCAATATATATATTGAATTTATAATAAAGTGGTAACTCTGGCCTCCAAACCTGTGTTGCTATAAGACTGAATAGGGCAAAGATAGTGACTAACAAAAATGTTCTGGTAAAACCATTCTGATGTTTAAGTCAGTAAATGAAAGAGAATAAAGAATTTTTAGAGTTAATATGTCTTGTGATTGTGTAGTTTAGAATTTTTATAGTCATTTTCTTTTTTAATTGTTTTATCAATTCTTATCATTCAATTTCTTAACATGGTTGTTAGCTGCCTTTGTCGGAATAAAATTTTATTTATTGTTCACATAAATCATCATATATTAAACTTGAGCTGCACATATATTTAATGCGCCCCATATGTCACTTCTTGGCTCGTTTAATGTATTGCCTAGATATTGATGATTTCGTGGTATAGGGGTCTTTCCATACTCAGGTGGAGCAATGATTCTTTGCTGTCTACTGACTTTAGGTCTCACATGGATCAATTAATTTCATTTATTATTGGTCAATAAAATGTAGATCCTTGTTAGGAGTCATTTGGTCCTTACTGTTTATATGGACCAGTTGTTATAAGATCAACCTATCTACCGATCACTTATCATCAGGTTCCTGTCTTGTAAGTGAACTAGCTAAACTACCGACTATATTGTGTTCGTATATGATTAGATCAACCGATTTACTAATCATCTATTATCATAAAGAAATAAGTAAAGATCTATAATAAAAAAAATAATTTGGATTCGAAATTTTTTTTCAATAACAATAATAGAAATAGTAGTGAGGATTTAGCTTTAATAAAGCAGAAAAAATTACAATTTTTTAGTCATTGCTTCATATGGATTGAGTTATGAAACTATTAAACTCTTAGATAAGTTTAGTTTGTTAACTATTGGTATAGATTTTTTTGATCTAGATATGAAACAGTACTAAAATATATGTAGAAGAGTGTCGTATCTCATTGTAACACTCATCCATATATAATGAGTAAGTCCCATAATATATAGGAAGTGCTACGCATAAAGACAACTGTGAACCTGGTCGAATTCTAATTTTTTTTTATACAATACTATATTTCGTATATGTATATTTTGTTGGATTTATTTATCAAATGTATCCAATATACCTTATGTCAGTAATTACTGGTTCCTGTTTACATATTATTTTTTTACCACATAATATCATGAGCTTATAAAGCCCTCATCCCATGCATATTTACTATACTCAGTTGAGATTTATATATATTTTACATTAGTTTACATATTTACAAAACAATTATTATAATTAATTACATTCTCATAAATGAAATGCAATAAATAAATGCATGTATTTGGTCTAACCCGAACCTATATTGTCTCCACTCCGCATGGGTTATGACACCTCCACTGTCAACTACTATTATGACATTATATTGGCTCCATGATTTGCATACATAAATAAACATGCTAAGTTTTTCATAGCTTAATAATACACATATGCTTAACATATTTAACATGAAATTATATAATTTATGACATATAAACATTTTGGAAATGCAATCATATTCAAATTATATAATCATAGAAATATTAAGGTATACTCATATAAATAATACATATTTAATTCATGCCTCTTTTATACATGTTCAATTCATTAATAAAACACATATTTTCCTTATTATATTATCCGGTCATGATAGCATTTCATATATTTATATTCTAGAATAATCATCATAAAATTTATCGTTCACAATTGTTTTATTACTCATTTATTATTTATATATCTTATGTGTAAATCTTTATTTACACACATATCATGACATTTAAGCATGTAAATCATGTTTAAGGGAAATAAGATATGCTGCATCAAGTGTATACAATAACCATGTTCATTTCACATTACATATCTTGTACTTTTATAATCTTTTCTTTTTATTAATTTCTCTTGTTTCTCAACTTTATCTATCTTTTTCATTTTCTTTTTCCAATAGCAACTTTGACAAATGGCCCAATTTCTCATAGTATCAATAACTCAAGCCGCATTCCTAGACCAGCCGGATATGAGGTGTGAAGTAGGCATACCTAGTCCAGGGCTAGACAGCCTTTCCACTCTCTGTGTACTCGTCCGAACTCCTCAAGTCAAAAGATTGAGTATAAAAATGGATATGAGTGCCAGGAATAAGTGCACCCAGTCCAGGGCTATCAACCATATTCCTCTCTTATACCTCGCAATGACAATGGATATGAGTGTCGGGAATAGGAACATCCAGTATAAGGCAAGTCCTTATTCCCCTCTCATACCTCGTAGCGATACATATCATTTATCCCCTTTATCGTGCACCATCTATTCTAAAGTAGTTTTCAGGTAGAGAAATTGACATTTAATACTAAATTCTTCTCTTTTTCTTTATTTCCATTATATTCTTATATGCTTCAATCCATTTGCATAACAAATAATCATAATCTCATGCATATTCGAGTTTATAAACATGTTTTGGCATGTTACATGTGCATTTACATATCATATAATAACTTTCAACTTGATTATGAAATGGACTATTTCTATTTTTAGACATCAAATTTAACTTCTTTTTATGCATATCACACACAATAGCTTCCATGGTGGTCCAACTGTCATCCCACCTATCAACACTCATAATAAATCATGTTAAAAATATGCCTTTATTATCCAAGCAATTTCCTCATTTCACATGTTTATTAATATTTACCAATCATGCAATCTCGCATGTTTTATATTAATATCAAAATTCACAATTCCACATGCAAAATCATCTTTCTATATATGTCGTACCAATCACAATTAATTAACATTATAGATACATGTTCCACATATACATATACCCCATTAATTCATAAGTTCTCAATTAGAGAAACTTACTTTTATTAAGTCATTCCTTTCAAGCACTTTAAGTGCCCTCATTAAACTTGTACATCTACCACTTATAAATTCTTAATATAGGTTTTGATCCTACTTTACAATCAATTGAGTTAATAGCCTGACAAACATATATATACATTTCACCAATTAACAAACATTCTTATTACATGAATATCTCAAGTATTTTATTCATTTCTATATTTTGTAAATTCTTTATTTCATTTTATATACTTTATTAATGATAACTCTTATACCTAGAATATTATGTCATGCCATACCTTTTATAGGTATTGTACATATTGTTCAAGTTTCCTCAAGCCATTATTTATGAAAACTCTCATATGACATATTCACAATTACTCTTTCCTTCTTAATCGTGATCAATATCAATCATTTCTCACTAAAATTGTTTAACATGTTATTCATACAGAAATTATAGTGCATTTAGCATACAGAAATTTGATATTGATCACGATTAAAATTGTTTAACATGTTATTCATTCCGGATTTTAAGTGCATTTAGCATACATAAATTTGAATCAACTTTAACTTTAATTTTCTTCTTCATGTATTATTCATAACTTGTAGACATGTTTAGTTGATTATTTATTTCCATTTCCCTATGAGATACCAATTATTCTAATTAATACATCAATTATCCCCTTTCCATTTTATCATTTCATTTTAACGAATTAAAATGCATATGTGTACTTATCTCCTAAGGAGCTAACTCAAAATCCAAGCTTTAAGCTTGCTTAACCTCCTTGGTGGTTAATTCCACATTCCAAAGGCATTTCCTATACATAATCACAATTATTTCTCATTAATCTAAATCATATGTCGACATCTATGACTACATAAAGTCATATATTCCAAACCCTAACTCAAAACCATTAAGTTATGTTCTTTCTTCTTAAATTCCTCTCCAAAAACGTGTTTAACATGTAAATTAAGCTCAAAGGGGAGTTTTTCCCCAAGCAATCCAATGGTTCATCTTTAACATAGCCATCTACAATTGGGTTTCTATCTATTTCGGGTAAATTACCTCAATCATCTATAAACTCCTTAAAGGAAAAGGGAAAACATGAAATCTTTTCTGAAAAAAGAAGAAAATAGAGTTGATTTAGTGGGAGACCCGAGTTCCCTCAAGTTCTACACTTTATCTCTCCAACTTCATCTTCTTCCTTGATAATTCTCTCAAATTCATGCTTAACTCTTGCTCTTGAATGGTAAATCTTGTGTTTTGAAAGCTCAAAACTCACCAAAGATAATGTGGAATATGGATTTTAGAGATTTGAGGGTGTATCTAGGGTTTTGAGACTTTGAAATCTCGGTTAAAATGAGTTAAAACGCATGAAAAACTTATTTATACAGATCCTTCATGGTCATGACAAATTTGGGTCTAACCATGCACCATTCTACTAAAAAATAAGCCAAAAATACGATCTTCATGGCTATGAACAAATTTTTCATAGTCATGATAGTTTTCAGCATAGTTGTGACGCTGAGTGTGAAATGACATAACTTGTTCCTATGATTGAATTTTGTCGAAATTCCACTTATAAATACTTCCTAAACATATATATAAATTATTCGTGGTCATTTGACACATTTAGACTCAAGTTCATACAACTCAAATCATCTTCCAAAATAGGTCATAACTAATCTCACAACTCAAGCTTTATATATGCATTGTACCCTTTTTTAACATATTTGTCATTTCTTATTCATAACCATATTTATATATATTTGAATACGCTAATTAACCTTTCTAACATTCAATCATACTATTTCATGCTTCATATTTTATAATATCATAGTTCTTATCAATTAGGCACGCTCAATAACATTAACTATGCATACAAAATTTACATTTTTGAGCACATATCATTTATCATATATTACAATTAGACCATATTTTTAGGCATTACACTTATAATGAGAGTACGTATCTTTAGTTCGAAGAACACAAAATTAAAATTGAATAAAAGGACAAATGAAGAAACATTTAATCATATTATTGCGTATAAAACGGGAAAAAAAAAAAGATTACTACTGTAAAAGCTGACAGCAACTCTTAAAGAGAAAAAATATAATAAAAAGAAAAAGACAATTTGAAAGAGGCATTTATATTTTCTTTTTAATTTTAAAAATATATTAATACATTAAAGATAAATAATAACAAATACTCTAAAATTTGTATATGGAAGGGGATTGAGATGCAGAAAAAAATAATTTATGGTTTTAATTTTGGAAAAAATGAATTTAATAGGAATAAAATAATTATCTATTGATATTAGAGCTGATAATTTGTGATATGATACGATTAAACAATATGAAATGATACAAATTTAAATAAATATGAATTTGAATTTAACATATATGAATCATAATCATTATGTTAAAATTAATTGTATTAGTATATTTTATATGTAAATAAATATTGTATATCTATTGTTTTTATAATTATATTAATAAATTTAAATAAATATTGTACATCTATTGTTTTTGTAATTATATTAATATTTGTGTTTCGTGTTATGTATGTATACACATGTAGATATATTTAATTGACTGTGTCTAATTGTTTCATGTTTTATAATGTATATAGGAGATATGAAATGACTAAACACAATACAAAATAAGATATATCATAAAATAAAATATGATACGAATTGTCAGCTTTATATATTCAAATCAATTGCTTATACGTGGAAAAAATGAATGAAATTTAAATTCCACAGTACTTTGGTAATTGGTAAAATGTAGACTGACAGTTTTTATTTTTATGATTATTGGAGATTCCTACATAAGTCTATTAGGAAAGAGCTACACTCGTTATGCCATTGGAACATTATATTCTAAACTAGACAGCCAGCTTTTAATTGTATATTAGATATTTTTCATAATATGACCCAGAACGGGGGTTTTACTGTCTTGGACATATCCGTGAACAGAGACAGAGAAATTGTTGTTTTAAAAGTATATTTTAAATTTTTTATGTAATTTATTAATTTTTTTAAATTATATTTTTTAAATCTAGTTTTAAAAAAAATCTATTTATTTATTTAAACAAAAAGCAATTTTCAAAATCAGAAAAAGTAAAAATGCAAAATTTTTTTGCAAAGACTCTTTTTTAAAACAATGCCAAATAAGTCTGCATAAATATAGACCCACCCTCATTTTCACTCACCTTAGAGGGTGTTTGAGAATAAAGATTTTGATTTTTTTTATTTAATTAACAGAATTTTTTTATTTTTTATAAATTATTTTTTTTAAAATTTATTTCTATAAAAATATCTATTTATATGTTTTTATCTAAGAACAGTTTTTGAAACTTAAAAAAATTAAATTTTTTTAAAAAAAAAATATTTTTTTCAAATGTAATATGAAAGTTACCCTAGCCAACTTTTGGAAACCGCATTTTTTTTTTTAATTATTACCGCACATTGTATAATTTTTCAATATAGTTAGATAAAGAAATGACAACATTCAATTCAAATCTTTCTTTCTTTCTTTTCTTTTTAATATATTTTTCCTATTGACTAGATGAACCCAATAACCTAACTTAGGCTGAAATTCTTTAATTAGAAAAAATAACTTGGAATAAAATACCTCTAGTCAATTAGATAAACCATAAGACCCATTTAAGTTATCTTTTCTATTATACCGTTGTTTTTTAAAATAACAAACAGTGTCTAATCCTGCTAACACAACCCACAATTATTTTTTATTGTGCGATTTGTTTCCTTCTTCATGCCTATCTCTCGTATTTTTTCTTACCATTTTCTAAACTTCCTCCAGTGAAAACGATACATTTTTCTGTCATGAGCCTCTTCTATTTTCCCCTTCCTGATGGCGTATACTGTGTATTTTTATTATGCGCATACAACTCCATAGCCACTAACAGACAAAAGGTTGTAAGAGCGCAGACGGGGGGAAAAATAGAAGAGGCATTTTGGGGAACAAGAATTTTAGAAATAGCAAAGAAGCATGATTCGGTCTTGTGTAGAAAAGAAAAAAACTCACTTCTACTCATAAAGCTAATGCCAAGAAGCGGCTCATTAGGGTTTGTCAGGTCTCTTTAAATCAATTTCTACTTGTTTTTTCTTTTTTGTGCATAATTTCCATATCAAAACCTTTTTTTTAATCATCTAATGCTTGGTGAAATTGCTTACTCAAACACCAATATGGAATATGGTTCAGTTACATCATTTTTCTTATGAATATTTTGTAGAATTTTAAATAGTTGTGATATCTATAGCTTGTTTTGTTAAGTTTTTTTTTCGGTAGAATTTAATCTTACCATTTTATTATTCAATGCAGAAAAGAAGATGGAGAGATTGCTAGAGTCTCTATTAGTATTTTGGTTCTCATAAAAATAGCAAGCTTATATTACAAAAATTGGTTTTATCGTTAAAAATAAATTAAATTTATGCAGGATTTCATAACATATATACCAATATAATCTGTATATAATAAATATATAATTTGGTCTGTATGGTAGAAATAAATTTAAATGCAATATATGTACAAGAATTCATACCATATACCATAGATATAATCTTAGATAACCTACATATAACATACAAATAATGTCACTACTATTTAGTAGTTACAAGTACAACACATTTTTTTATTTTTTTCATTCTTATTCTACCGATATTTAAATATGTTATATCTTAAAAAATCATTGTATTCCTTAGCATTGAATCAATACATGATTAAAACACATTTTTATGTTCATTTGCTGTTACAAAATTTGGGTTCATCATTAAAAATAAATTAAGTTTGTGTAGAATTTCATATCATATAACACTAATATAACCCACATATAACTTGGTCTGTGCAAATGAAAATTATTCATCATTAATATTAATTATGAATAATTTTTGTTCATATATAACTTGCATATAGCTAGAAAATGACAAATAAAAAATGTGTGATAATTATTCCAAGTTATTTTAAATAAATTTTACATAAATAATAATTCCTTGATTTTAGGAATTTAAATAAATCTATATCTTCAAAATTGGTAATTGCTTATTATTATCACTTCTTTATTTTTTTTAAACTCATTCCACCGAAATTTAAATATGTTATATTTTTTAAAAAAATATTACATTTCTCAACATTGAATTAATATATGATTAAAACACATTCTTATGTTCATTTTGGTATTACACAATTTGAGTTTATTACTAAAATAAATTAGATTTGTGCATGATTTTGTATCATATAATACTAATATAATCTGCATATAACAAACATATAACTTGGTCTATGTGAAAGAAAACTACTCATCATTAATATTAGGAAAAATTACTATTTATTTATCTTATGTAGTTTGACATAATATACTAACACCCCACTGAGATTTGAAAAATATATTGTTTGTCCCTTGTAGTTTTACATAATACACTAGTACCCTTTAAGGTTTGAAAATTATACTATTAACTTCATGAAGTTTTAATATATTACACTAGTATTTCCCTATAAGTTTAATTTACTATACTAATATCCTTATGAGCAAAAAAAAATATTATTTTTTATTAGTGTATTATATTCTTTTTTAAATATCAGAAGGTACTAGTGTATTATGTTAAACTACAGAAGACAAATCGTATATTTTTCAAATCTCAGGGAGATATGTATTATGTTAAATTACAAGAGTAAATAGTAACTTTTCTTTAATATTAATTATGAATAATTTTTGTTTATATATAACTTGTATATAGAAAGGAAATGACAAACAAAAATATGTATGATAATTATTCTAAATTATTTTAAATAAATTTCACATAATTAACGCTCCATTTATTTTTAGGAATTTAAATTTATCAATATATTAAATTAAGAAACTATTAAGTATATTCAAAAAGTGTAAATGAGTATTATGAAAAAACAAAAACTTTGAAATAGAGAGATTGAACTGCCTTTTATATTACAATTATAATAATACTTACATATATTAATACAGTGATTTGCGTAAAAAAACTCATAATGGACTCAAATTTGAAATGGATTATTGGGTCAGATTTTCAAAATCATAATGGATCAAACCAAAAGTTTTGAGTATTGTTCAAACAATTAGTGTAACTTTGGATTTTTTTTTTTTTTTTTTAAATATGTTCTGAAATCTATGTATTGAATATTTTCCATTATAACAATTACTTAGCAGCTATCGGTGTTAGGATTTTCAGAAAATTGAATTAAAAAATGACTTACTAAACACTTATTTAAATTAAAAAAAATTAAAATTCAGATTTATCATGGATTCCTCATTACTGTTTATGAATTATTGGGTATTAATGATTGGGTTTTGAGGCTTGGAATTGAGCATTCATTCTTCTTTTTTTTATTATTTCTTTTAATTGGATTTTTATAGTCAGACCGATCTGAATCAGTGGTTGATTCCCAATTTTTTGGATCGACCCGAATGGTTTCCTCCTTTATTGTTTTGAGTTGTAAAGCTAGCTTAGGTCCTTTATTGGTTTGGGTTTTTAAGTTAATGATATTTTAAGTTTTCTCGAAATTAAAATTTACCAAAAAAGAAAAATAGACGTTTTAATTTTCCAGAAATAAAGATCCATTATTAGAATTGCATTGTAATATTATGTATCTGTGGTTAATTTGGTAAGCAATTGAAAATTTGAATTTTGAGGAACAAATTGTTTTATCATTCAGCTCAAATAATGGAAAAGCTTTTAATTCCTTTCCCTCTATTTCCTTTACATCAAATATAATAGTCTTATTCTCAGCAATAAATCCTTTGCAGGTAAGAATTTGAAGTCGGTATATCATATCATTTATAAATTAATTCAATCATATAGTGATATTTATATTTATTAATATAATAATTAAATATATACTATTGTATGATTAAATTAGTTTGCGAATAAAATAACTAAATACATTTCACATATAAAAAATTCTTACATAAATTTGGTCTACCACATTATCCGTAAACTAATTCAATAAAATAATTAAATGCATGTCACTGTATAATTATATTAGTATTTGAATGACGTGTTAGATTGAATCTACCTTATAATTTTTCAAGAACTTTTTTTGTTTTTTTCAACCAAATTCAACAACTGAAGTTAAGAGGTTCCCAAACTTAAAACAGCAAGTGAGGGGTATCCTTAAACTTGTAGCATTTATGTTTTAGAATAAGCAACATCCATTCACATCAACAAAATCTGATCTCATAGGGGCCACCGAGATCTTCATTAGCATTTTGAGGAATGCAGTTTCCACCTGCCGCTAAAGGCCTGCCCAGTACCCACCACCATTAGCTTAGGGTTTATCAGTTTATGCTGCTTTCAGTATTAATTATTGAAGGATACTTAACTCTCACCTAATCTTTATGCTTTTTAAGCCTCAACACCCTCTGCATCTCTTATTTCAAACTTGCACACGAAGCTAATTTTTCTTTGCATCTTCACCTTGTTGAGGAAAATAAAAATGTGTGATGTTATAGCACCTGCAGCTACCAATGAAATAAGCCATCAAGAATCTCAACCACAGCTAACTGGCAATAAGCAAAATTTGGCCAGGTTCCCTGCTCATCATGAACATGCTTTCAAGGTCTGCCTAACTAGTCAAAAGTACTCTTTTCTTATATAAAGATTCGTTGTTTTCAACATTTATGAATTAGTATATTTTTTTTTCTTTGGGAAGAGTTTAAGCTGGTGGGTGACAGTGCAATTAGCATATCAAAGCCTTGGAGTAGTTTATGGAGATATTGGTACATCGCCTTTATATGTATACCCAAGCACTTTCCCCAATGGTATAAAGCACACTGATGATGTTGTGGGTGTGCTTTCTTTGATTCTTTATACTCTCACTTTCATCCCTCTTCTCAAGTATGTTTTCATTGTCTTGCATGCCAATTTTAATGGACATGGTAAGTAAAATTATCTTCCACTTACTCTGAAAATATTAACTGGCTCAGTTAATACCTCTATGTTCTGTTCTTATATCATTGATTAGACTTAAAGAAAATTGGTAATTCATGGAAGACATAAAAGATAAACATATATCTGAGATGAAATTTAATTTCCAGGAGGGACTATGGCTTTGTACTCGCTCATATGCCAATATGCCAAAGTGAGTTTGATACCTGAGGACCACCATGCATCGCAATTTGAGTGCCCAACTCAATATTTCGATCAATGTACATCAAAGCTTAAATCTAAGCTAGAGAATAGCTGGTTTGCTAAGTTTTTCTTGCTGTTTACCACCATGCTGGGTTCTTCCATGGTCATTGGCGATGGCATCTTTACTCCTTGCATTTCAGGTTTGTTCCCGTTGCATACTGTTTTATCTACAATAAGTCAGATTGGAGTTCAAACTCAGAATTCAGCATCCTCATTATTAAGTATATGGTAAATTGGTTGGAATTAAATATAATTTGATTTAAGCCTTCAATATTTTGCTCAAATTCATCGCTTACAGATTCATTTCTACTTAATTTGTCAGGAAAACTGGCAGCTAACTTCAAAAAGAAAAGTTCTGCGATTTTTTTTAAGCTAACAATGAACTATGTGTGCAGTTCTATCAGCTGTGACCGGGATCAAGGAAGCTGCAACAGATATGACTCAAGGTTCATTTCATAAAAATAAGTAATTAAAGTTAGAGCAGAGAGTAATTAAACTATTAACCTTTTAATTTTTTTCGATACAGATGCAATTGTTTGGATATCAGTAGGCATCTTGGTGTGTCTGTTCATGATTCAAAGATTTGGTACAGATAGAGTCAGCCACAGCTTTGCACCAATAATCTGTGTTTGGTTCACATTAATTGGTAGCATTGGCTTCTACAACTTCATTAAATATGACCCAACGGTTCTCAAAGCTCTAAATCCAAAGCACATTATAGATTATTTTACAAGGAACCAACAAGAAGCTTGGATTTCTCTTGGTGGCATTGTTCTTTCCACTACAGGTATATATATATGTATATACTCTCTTCCTTCCTATGAATATTGAACAATATATCATAATTTGGTAAAAATGGCAAGCAGGAGCTGAAGCACTATATGCTGATGTTGGCCACTTCACTGTTGGGTCCATACAAATAAGCATGTGTATAGTGACCTACCCAGCTCTCATATGGGCATACACTGGTCAGGCTGCTTTTCTCAGGAAGCACACTGATCTTGTTTCACATTCTTTCTTCAAGTCTATACCAGGTTCTAAATCTCATTAGTTTGCATATAATATTGACTTAATTTCTTTGATTTGATAGTGATTAATTTGAGATAATTTATTAATTACTTGATGCAGGCCCTTTGTATTGGCCAATGTTTGTAGTAGCAGTATTATCATCAATAATTGCAAGTCAGGCTATGATTTCAGGGACATCCTCCATAATCCAACAAGCTATCCCTCTTGGATTTTTCCCTCCTATGAAGATTGTGCACACATCTGCTAAATATGAAGGAAGAGTCTACATTCCTCTAGTCAATCACTTCCTTATGTTGTCTTGCATAGGAGTCACTCTTGGTTTTAGAAGCACTACAAAGATTGGAAATGCATATGGTAATTAAATTTTTGTAGCTCTTTCTTTTAACTTGTTTCTACCCTTAATTATTGTTGAAATTTTAAATTGAGTGGATCCGATCCATTGCAAATGGAAGAGTGAGGACTTGTAGGCTTGCAATTAAGTAGGTAGGTTTTTTTTCCAAAATACCCTAAGGCAAATTTGGTCTGACCCCTTTACATTTATATTTTGCCCATTTTTCTTTTTTTTTTTCCCTATGTGGGAATTGTCTCTAACACTCCCCCTCAAATCCAATTGGATTTTTGCTGGTTGTGACTTGCCATGATTTTTACGTCTAGGCTTGTATCCATCGAGTCTCAGAAGTCTCAAGTCTCCATTTTGCTTTGTTTGGATTTATACTCTATGAATTTCAAAGGCCATAGGTCCTTTTGTTTGAGTTTTAGAAGCCTCAGGTTTCCATTTTGGTTTGCCTTGTCTTGTACTCTTTACATTCATGGAACGGATTTTCATGGGCCATTAGGCCCTAATAACATGTTGAAATTTTAAATTGAGTGGACCTGATACATTAAAAATAGAAGAGCGAAGACATTAAAATTTTAAATTGAGTGAGCCCGATCCATTGCAAATGGAAGAGTGAAGACTTGTGAACTTGAAATTGAGTAGGTAAACCTTCTTCCAAAATGCCATAAGACAATTTGGTTTGACCCCTTTACATTTCTATTTTGCCCTTTTTTTTTTCTTTTTCCCAATGTGGGAATTGTCTCCAACAATTATGCAATTTTCAGATTGATATTTACTTAATTATACAGGGATTTCTGTGGTGATTGTGATGACTCTCACATCATTCCTGCTACTACTTGCAATGCAACTGATATGGAAATTGAACACAATTTGCATAATTGGCTATGTGCTTACCATTGGCTTAATGGAGTTGCTCTACTTAAGTTCAGTAATGTACAAAGTTGGCCAAGGAGGGTATTTACCGTTAGCCTTTTCTGCAATATTAACGGCTGTAATGTACATCTGGAACCATGTGTATAGAAGGAAGTATTACTATGAGATTGAGCACAAGATTTCAGCAGATGAGCTAAAGCACAATAAGTTTATCAGGGCTACTGGCCTAGCCTTCTTCTATGGTGATCCTAGTCAAGATATCCCACTTATCTTCAAGCACTATGTCGCTAATATTCCTGCTTTAAACTCTGTCATTATCTTCATCTCCATTAAATTACTGCCTATTACTGAGGTTGAAGAAAAAGAACGCTTCCATTTTCAAAGAGTCGGACCCAAGGATCTCAACATGTTTAGCTGTGTAGCAAGATATGGATACATGGATGCATACAGTGAGGAATTGGCCTTTGAGAGAGTGGTGATTGAGAATTTGAGAGAGTTCATTAGGCAAGATATATGGACCACTAAGTGGGTCACCCAGATAAGTATGAGTGATGAACAAGCAAGAATGAAGGATGAAACACTTGAAGAGCTGGTGGAGAGGGAGATTGAGATAGTTGACAAAGCAAGGGATGATGGGGTTGTTCATTTTATTACTGAAAATGAAGTGATTGCAGGAGAAACTGCAAGTTTTGGGAAGAGATTTTTGATTGATTATGCTTATAATTTCTTGAACAAAAATCTAGGACAAAGTAACAAGGTGTTTGATATTATTCCTCGTAAACACTTGCTCAAAGTGGGTATGACTTATGAGCTTTAGTTCTTCATTACATTATTAACATAAAGCTCAAGACAATTTGGACTTTGATATGTTTGTATTTGTGCTTTGAGGCCACAACTAGTTTTGGTCTGATTTAAATGGAAACCAGGTTCCACCCATAATCCAATATTGTAAATTTGGCAGCTGCCCATTAGCCATTACCTTTTGTAATTTCTCTTCTTTGGAAATGTAAAATATCTGTCTCCTCGTTATCCCATAATAAATAATTTTAATGGTTTTGTGAGTGACCGAGTTTATTAGATTAATCGAATCATACAATAATATGTATCCACTAATAAAAATAAAACAATTAAATATATATCATTATGTGATTAAATTAGTCTATAGATGATGTAGTAAATTCGATCTACCGAAGAATTTTCAAATGTCTATATAATACTGACCACTTGATTAATTAGTGTGAAAAAAATGAAAACATAAAAATAAGAAGAGAAAAACACAATTTTTAAAAATTTCTCTTCATCAACTAATCCGAAGATAAATATTCACTTAAAATGATGAGTGTTTTTAACATTCATTATCTTTAGAAGTCTGATTCTAATATTGCAACTTCTATGTAAACTGAGAATAATTACTGTGGAAGTAGGAAGACAGTTTCCAAGTCTGTGAGTGGAAAACCGTTCAGTGTCAAATATGGGAGGTTAAATTATGGTAAATTTTAATCAATGTGATTTAACTCAGATTATATTACCAAATTTAATCTAAAAAAAGTGCACAAATTTTATTGAAAAGGGATAAAAAAAAGTGTGTTTTTCAACTTTCTCTATGACAAGATTGTCCACTTAAGAGGGTAATAATGGCAGTTCCAATCTTTCAAGAAAGGGTAAAGATGGAGAAAAGAAAAGAAATATGAGAGGTGGACTCCCTAATGTGAATGGATCTGAAGTTATAAACAATATTGACATTCAAATTATTTGAGGGTGAGAATAGTTAAGGGTGGGCATCAATTCGGTTTAATTTAAAATTGAACCGAATTTTAATAAATCAAACTTATATATACAAGCAAATAGAATTGGACCGAAATATATATATATATATATTTTTATTATGACTGAACCTAATTAAACTGGAATATTTTAGTTTGATTCAGTTTGGTTTAATCAGTTTTATAAATTAATTTATTCATCAACATAAATTATAATTATAAACATATTTTATCAATTATAAAAAAATTAAAATCAATATTTTATCAATTAATATAAATTAAAATTAATTATTATAACTTTATAAATTACTATAAACTAAAATAAAAAATTTTAACATCAATTATTGTAATTTTATTAATTACCATAAAATTAATATTAATTAATACAAATTAGAATAAATTGTCATAGTTCTTTAATTCATTAGCTATCATATAACAAAACTAATTATTGTAAATTATAATTTCATTTATTTTATATGAAATTAGAATTAATTAATATAAAATTTAAAAATATATGTGTATAAAATGTTCGGTCGGTTCGGTTTAATCAAATTTTTAATATTTTAACTAAATTGAACTAAATAAACCTAATCGAATGGACCAAATTCAATATAATTCGGTTCGATTTCGGTTTAGGTTTGGTTTTGTTCATCCCTAAGAATAGAAATGGCAATCGGATCTATCTTTATGGTGCTCTACTCAAAACCGGCTCTAAATGGAATAACTTTTTTCATCATTTTTATGTCTGGACCCTACCCCATCCTTATCCCGAAATTTTTTGCCATTAGAATGGGAAGGGGACGGTATTTTGATTCCATCTTTCATATATTATTTAGCACGAACTACTTTCTACGGTCTTCTTGCCTTCTTTTTGTTCCTTTGTATTGAAGAGAGTCCAATATTATACTAGAACCGTGGTTAAAGTTCATCTAGAGAAATAAGGCATATGGAGGTTTTAGATATTGATCAGAGAAAGGATAGAAGTTTAGAAACTCATGATGAGAAAACTCAGAAAAGATTTTATTTCATTTACTCCAACTTGCTTACAAACTTAAACAAGTTCTTATATAGCTCATACAAACACTAAATAGAATTATTACAAACTAACAATAAAGACAAGGTTTCCAACTCAGAAAGTAGAAACCGACAAACATAATTATTTTATACTAATAAAAGATGCTTTCCTAGTCCTGTCCTTTTCCTCTAATGGGTTCGTGGCTAAAAGAGAGATTGATATATGTATAGCTCTCATCAGACCAATAAATCGAAGAGGTGAGATTGAGCACTCGTGGTTTGGAGGGTCTTTCTTCTAAAGGGCCTGCCAAATTGTGAGAAGACTTTATCCGCATATTAGCTTATTGGCATTTTCTAATTGGACCTTGTGTTCAAATGGAATTTCTTCCCAAGAAGCTTCCTCATGATATAGGGGCTAGAGTGACTTGGGGACATAATGATTTGTAGCAACAATTTGTCTCTATATTTCTTTGGCTTTCAAAGAGTGATTGTCATAATTTCCTTATCGAGAATATGAGAAAGTTTGGTAAACTTCGAACAATGCATAATGTTCATACCACTTGAGGAAAACAATAGTATGAACTTCTTTAGCTTGAATGTCCACATTCCAATTGTCATGGAGAGCCTTAAAGAAGAATTGTTTCTAGATATCTAAAGGCTGAAACCAACTTAAGAATTTTTGGGAATTTTCTGGTAACGCTTGGGCAGATAACAGACTGTACCATTTGAGAGGACAAAATTCAAATGTCATAAAGTGACTATGCTATGGGAATAGGCCTTCAATAGGAATCTTGAATACCTCCATGAATGGATATTGGGGATTGAATACTTCAGGGAGGATATATGTCCTACCATGCTTTCTAATGGCTGAATATTGGGTCATTAGCATTTTCTCTGTTTGCTGCTTTTTCGTCATTACTTTAGTGAAAGACCAACCAGGAGGGTATTTCTGGTCAATCATTATGTTAGGCTTTCTAGCCATGTAAATTATTGGGACAGTCTGAACATATGTTATTAAATAAAGAGGCTTATGTTTTTGGAATAGCCTTGATAGTAAATCAGGGATGAGGTTCTAGTCTCCTTTTATATGTTGAACAGAGAAGGTGAACTTTGAAAACCATTCATTCCACCTCAGTAGTTGAGAGCGTGAGACCTTTTTTCCATTGAATTCAAGGATTTATGGAAAGGAAGAACAGTCTATAAGGGCAAGAAAATCATGTCCAATGAGGTGAAATTCAAACTTCTTGATATCATTCTTCACCGCTAAGATTTCCTTGAAAGTAGAATGGTTGTGATATTTAGAGTCCTTGAATTTGCTACTAGCGTAGGTACATATTTGTCTGATTCCTGCTTTTCCCTCTAAAAGGATAGCCCCCCATTATTCATCACTCACATCAGTTTGAATGATCCTTTGTCCACTTGTTGGTATATGTAAAGGTGGGAGATTCGAGTAAATCTCCTTTAGCTTCTTTACAGCCTAAGTTTGAACATCTGTCCACAGAACTGGCTTCTTTTTCAATAATTGTTTTAAAGGATAAACACACTGAGTGTAATGAGGAATAAAGTTCCCAGCATAGTTTACCATACTAAGAAATTGGCAAACTTGCTTTACTGAAAATTCAGTATTAGAAAACTGTAGCAATTCTTAGCCTATATGAGGATAAGGCTGATAAGTACCATCTTTAAAGGTCATGCCAAGAAAGTATATTTCTTGTATGCCGATATTCATCTTCTTTTCTGACAACATAATCTCATATTGAGCAATGCGATCCATCAACTTCTACAATAATTGGTAATGTGCTGTCTCATCCTTTGAAAAAAGAAGAATGTCATCAATATAGATCAAAGCAGAAGATAAGATTGGCTCATAGATACGTGTTATTGCCTTCTAGAACAATGAATGGGCCACTTTCAATCCAAATGGCATAACCATCCATTGATAGTGGTTGTTAGGAATGCAAAAGGTTGTCTTGTATCTTTCTTCCAGATGAATGCCAAGTTGCCAAAAGCCAGATTTGAGATCGAATTTGGAGAAGATCTTGGCATCTTTGAGAAATGTCATTAAAATGAGATTTTTGGCAAAGAAAGTTTATCATCTTTGAAAAAATAGTTCAATGGCTTATAATCAATCACAAGCCATTTTTTCCTTGAACTTGTTTAGATCTCTTGTTGACATAAAAGGCTTGACATGCCTATTTGATTTAGTTGGTTCAATCAATCCCTATTGTAACAGTTGTGAACACTCTTGAATATCTAAGGCTTGATCTTTTGGATTTATTCCAGGATGAGTAGCCTTGGTTGGATGAATATCTTCATTCTATTTGAAAGGCAAAGAAATGAAGAATTCTAGACGGGTCTACAATGGACTGGAACATTTGAGAACAAAATTTGTATTTCTTTAAGCACAACTATTTTGAATGAGTTGAGCTTTAAGATCATCAAAATGAGTTACCAAAGAGGTGTAAACAAATTTGGTGCAGATGTATAAGGAAGAAACCATTTTTTTGATCTTAAACCTTAACTTTCAATGGACAAATGAGGAAGTTGGCTGATAACATCAAACCTATTTAAGATGTTTTTCTTAGGTAAGGCCGAGCCTAAGATTTGGGTCCAAATATAACAGTTTGACAAGAATTGGATTTTAATAGATTTGACAGTTATGAGGTCTGTGGAGAATTAATCTCCATCAGTGGCTTTAAAAAGTTGAGTATGAGCTTTCTAAAAGTGGTTTGGAAAGAGTTTTGGATTGACTATAGTTCGGTAAGCACAAGTATCTATGAAGCAATAGCCTTAATGGGCTTTTCATACTTACTAGTAAAAAGTTAGACTGGACAGGAAGGAACAAGTTGTTTCTTAGATTTTTGGAAAATAGTTTCAATAGGATGAGGCGCACTAAACTCGATCTGAAAACTTTCTTCAGTGTCAGAGTCACTAAATTCATTTCTGATTCTTATGAAAGAATCAGGAGATAAGTCATCTTCTTCAGAGAATAGGGACTCAAGATCAGCTTCTTCAAGATCCATATCATATTGATCATGAATATGTCGAATGAGCTGGATTGCTTGTTTTGGTCTATTAGAACACTGTTTTGCAAAATGTCCCTTATTACTAAAAAAGTAGCAACGATCTGTCTTTTTATGCCTTTTCTGTTTTCTCCTGAAGAACTTAAATTTCTTCTTTCTGGATGGATAGGGAGAGGAATAAGATGGTTCATACTTCTTAAAGTGCTTCTTTTTCTTACAATGCTTGCAATCACAGTCTTTTACTTTGACACACTTGATTTAAAGATCTGGTCTGTGACATAATCTTTTTATTAGTCAAACGAATAGCTTCTTTAACCTGCTTTCTTACTGCACATAGCTCTTCTAGGACCATAAGCATCTTTTGATAAATTTGAGACAAAGATAAGTCTTGAAAACTAATTCCTTATTTGTGGAAGTACCTAAGAGTTGCATTGCCTAACTTTTCTAGAACAAAGGAGATAAACTGTTGCTTCAAATTAACATATCTAGAGCCCAATTGATAATACCTAGAGCAAATTCTCTGATAATGATTGTCCAAATCTTTTCTTCTTAAAAAACTATTCTTTAGTTGAAAGAACTCCATACGAACTATTTCAATGAGATCTGCAGTGCTACTAACGAATTCATTTTCAATATGCCATAAAGCATTAATGAGAGAATTAATTTAGTGGAATTGCATCTTATTATATTCAGGAATTCGCAACCATCATTCTTTCAAACTTCCAACAAATTTGGTGGTGAGTTCTTAGAGAATTTCAGAGATAGAGATCCCCGTTTGTTGCCTTGTTTCCATCCAAGCTAGAATTTCCAAAAGGCAGTTGCACCGTTGATGATGAGGAACATCATCCATCGAAAATCATAAACCATTAGCAGGCTTTGATTTATTTTCCTTCGGATGAGTTGTAGGACCAATAGTCCCATCATTCTCAAATAGCTCTATAAAATAAGCTTCTATAGGATTAGCAGCCATAGAGAAACCAGTAAAAGCTGGTTTAGTTTGATCTGCTGGGCTTGCCATTTTAATAGATGGAACTGTGGTAGTAGATTCAGCAATACTGACATTAGAAGAAATAGTCTCAGTAGAGGAAAATATTGAAGAACTATTATCAGATCTAGAGACTGAATCTGAGGTATCTTGCACATCATCTAAAGTTATATCTTGGGTAGAGGTATCTGATCTAGATTGAGAAAGTTCTTGGGCCATATATTGAAAAGGATTTTGAGAATCTAGGGAAAAATGGCTATGAGGTTGGGATTCAAGTTCCTTTCCAGGTCTATAAGGAGGTATTGAGGATGAAGTAGTGGTGTGTGGGGACTGGACAGGTGGAGGAGTAGAAGTAGTTTGCTTCTTCTTTGGTGGTTTAGGCTAATAAAGTTGTGCTCGAAGCATTTTTTGAAAATTTTCATGTTGAAGAAGGATTGGGTCAACATTAGAATTGACAAGAGTAAATGATACAATGATTTCTGGTAAGGGTAGCATGTTGGTAAAGGCAAAAGGATTGAAAGAGGTTTTGACATGCAAATCTTTCTTTATCTGAGACAATTGTTGTTTTAACTTGGTATTTCTTCCTACTTTTGTTGAAAATTCGAGCCAGAAATATGATTTCTAATCATCTGCATTAGTTCATTATGAAAAGCCATAATCTATCTTTGAAGTTTGATCATGAAATCTTGCTAAAAATTGAATTAATTCATCATAAAGGACTCAACTAAATTTTCTTTGGTTGAGACTGTATCTACTTTAGTTTCAATTCTTCTTAAAGTAGAATTTTGAGCCAAAGCATTTTCAGTCTGCAAATTAAGCACAGATTCTCTAACTGTAATTTCTCGAGGTCTCTTTTGAGCATCAGGTCCTGGAGAACGAACATACAGAGTCCTTTTGATATTTTTGACTGGATCCACCATACTTTCTTGTAGAGAAGGAAAATCATCTTCAGCTAGTTGAAACATACAGACTTGAGGAACCAGGATTAGTTGTGGAGGAGGAACAACCTTTGGAATCCATTGAGGCTCATGCTTCTTAAGCCATTTTAGACCCTTATTGTAGATTGGAAGAGGAGGAGCAAGAGTTGGTGGCTCTAGAGGCTCCGGTGGATGTTCATCCCAATCAGGATGGGTTGGTATTGACATATTGGTTCTGAAAGATGGAGGTTCATAATAGTGCACAACATAATCATATTTTCCAAACGACTGTCCTAACAAACCAACAGATGGATCATGATCATTAAATCTTTTTCTCATGACTTTGTTAGATCGATATCGATTTTTCTTTTTCTTCTTTTTCTTAGAAGAATCATTGTCACTCTCATAGAGAGCATCATATTGACAATCTTCACATTGGCAATCCACATCTAGAACTTTATATTCTCCCTAAAACATGGCATAAATTGGTTTGCCAATAGAATCAAATCCAGTTATTCTCAAATCTTCCTCCAAAGAAACTAGTTGAATCATGTACCGAGTTGCAAACATCGAAATGCTGAAATTGGATTTTGAGTTCCTGATAAACTTTGTCTCTACTGTACCATCAGCCTTCTTGGTAAAACAAAATTCTAGATTTTGAACTGATTGAGATGTACTATAAATTTTCTCATAGTTTGTTACCCAAGTGTCTAGTAACAATTTTACTAATTCATCTCTAGAGATTTACCTGGGGATATGTATGCAAGTACGAACATGTTGTGCATCAGCTACTATGAACAAAGCATCATTTGAGACAAGAGCTGAAAGGTCCAGAGCATTATTCTAAACTCTATAAATCAACTGATAATGGAGAGTAGCAGTTGTAGTAGACATAATATGGGGAGCACCAGTAATTTGGACTTGAACCTTGAGTGCTGAAAGCACATATGGATCTTCAAGGGACAAGTTAAAATTGGGATAAAAGGTAAACAATACCGTCTCAGCATTGAGAGAAGTCTCAACATTAACAATTACAGCATGTTGATACTGGAGATATCTGGTGTCCCGTAAAACTAATCGGGCGAAAACTGGTAATTCTTTCCTTCCATGGTAAGAAAGGGCAAGACAAATAGTACCAAAATTAAGGTGAGAGAAACCTTCTTTTTTCCATATGGGCAAAAATTCAAGAGGAATTTCTAAGGAGACGAATTGTTCTTCCCGTGTGGCTTTGATTGTGCAATGGTCAAAGGAGGAGGATTGGACATATTCCTTTACGGATTTATTAGGTTTCTAAACAAGAGACTTGAAATATATCTTCCAAGTAGTTTTTGAACAGTTGTAAGCATCATAAGGACTGAGAAAAGGAATCTCAGTAATATGGGTTTTCTTTTCATTAGGAATATGATGAAGTTCATAAAGGAAATATATTTTACTGCCAAATGTGGTTTTAAAAGAAGAAAAAGAAGAGAGAGAGATAGGAGCAGAGACTGTATTGATGAGAGTAGAGTTAGTTTCCACGAGTACAAAACTTCTCTGACCGTTAATCTAAACATAACCATGTACAAAACTTCTCACCATGAACAAAACCAATGACTCTGATATCATAAAGGCCTTCTCGTCAATAGCACGAACTACTTTCTGCGGTCTTCTTGCCTTCTTTTCGTTCCTTTGTATTGAAGAAAAGTCCAATAAAAATGAGAAATAATTACAACATTACTTGTTTTTAATGTTTTTTTTCAATTTTACCGAAAAATACTTTATATAATTACACCAGTACCTCCTGTATACCTTGAGTATATATCAAGGATACTTCAGCCTATAATAGTTGTGAATAAAGATTATAAAGTCTGGTATACCTTGAGCATACCTTAGATATATTTTTGGGATATTTTTGGCCTAAAACAGTTGTGAACAAAAGCTATAAAGTCCGGTATATCTTGGAGATACGTTAAGCCTAAAATAGTTGTGGACAAAGGTTATAAAATCCGGTATACCTTGAGCATACTTAAGTAGGGTATACCTTGGTTTGGTATTCTTAGGAATACTTTAAGTATAACTTGGTTTGGTATATTTTGAGAATACTTTGAGTATATCTTAAAAATACATTAATAAGTCCTTAGAATTTTTTTTGCTATACTTTGAGCATTCATTGAGAATAATTTGAAGGAAAATTCCTTAGAAACACCTCCAGTGTATTTTTACCTTAGTGATTTTCGGAAAAAAAAAAGAAAAAATGAATTAAATAACACAATAATAATTTTTTTAATGTACTTCTATTTATCAAATCACCCCAATTTTTTTATTTAAAAAATCATATAATTAACTAATGAATTAAAATAATAAAAATAAAAAATATTTTTAATATTAAAATAAAATAAAAAAGATTTTCATAAAATTGTGAATCAGATAGGAATTTAGAGATCTCAATTCCCATACGGGATGGAAACGGAGATAAAAAAAAAATAATCAAAAAATAGTATAGGATTGGAAACGGAACGAGAATTACGAAATCAGAAATAAAAATGGTAAAATTCGTTCCGAAGTGAGAATTTGTTTGGTGATTGTTTTTAATGGAAAGCATTAACTTTCAAGAAAGCTTTCGGGAAATTCCTAAGTTAGTGATTAGAATTCATTGAATGGTTTCTATGGGGCCAAAATCCGTAGGATTTTATAGACTTTAATTTCATTTATTTATTTAATGATTTTAGCAAAGTTATCGACTTTTTTTATTTTTATTTTTTGGTAGAGAATAGACTTTTTAATTTTTGATAATGATGGTTCACTTAATCACATGCTAGCTTCTTTTTTAATTAGAGGTTGTTAGAGAAGCACTTCTCCTTCATCATGTGCCTACTGTCTTTGCCACTCTCTCCCATTCTTGTAGACTTGCCGCTTCACTTTTTTTTTTCTTCCACCGAGCTCTAGTTGCTTTGACTTCCTCCTTATACCTCAATCGACGGTGCAAACAAATTAAGGAGTGAAGTAAATAAATATAGGAAAAAGAAAATCGATTCGGTTTTTTTCCATCTTGAATATTATTATCATGTTTGTATTAGAGAACGAGAAATATATTTTTCTTAGAGGGTATTTAGAATTGCTGTTGACTGTTTTAAAAATATATTTTGATTTTTTTTATTTTTTATATCATGCTTTTGAAACAAACTACTATTTATCTGCTTCTACTAAAACCAATTTTCAAAATTCAAAAAAAAATTAAAAATATAAAATTTTTTCTAAAAAAATATAATTTTCCGAAATTCAATTCTAAACATACTCTTAAAATAAATAAATAAAATATAGATAAAAAACTGAATTTAAAGAATACGCTGAAAAAAAAAAAATTTAAAAACTAAATAGTAAAACAGTGCAAATACATAAAATAAAACATCTTATGGTAATGCCTAAATAAAATAAGAGCTTTTAGAAGATTAAGGGAAAGTCAAAGGAGCATTATCATTGTGCACGCTATATTTTCATATTGGAAACCATTATTTTCTTATTTGATATTGACATTAATTCGATTAATTTAAAATGTATTGAATATAATTTTGAAGAACGATAAAATACTTAATCAAAATTTTTAAAGCAACTATAAACTTAAAATCTATTATTAAGTAAAGAGTATGATGTCAATTTCTTTATATCCTCGTTGGTTGGAAACCCATTCTTTCTTGAATAGTTTAGAACATCAATATTCGTTTGCGGAGGGCGACTTCGATATTAGAAAATTTCACCACTAGAATTTCAATTATTATAGATATGTATTCATTTTTTTGACCTTAATTGAAGCAATCAATTCAATTGAATTCTAATCTCTTTTTCTTTTGTTACAAAATCACATACTTGACGACTAATATCAATCCACTAATTATGCAAATCCAAGTAATTCTTGTGTCATCTTTTAAATATTGATAATCCTTTATTCTTATTTCCTTATAAGCATATACAGATTCTTCATTTTGTGCCATTTTGAATCTAGTTTAAAAATTAAAATTTTAGTGCCGAATCTTATTTGGAATTTGTTCTGTTAATTTCATCTAAAATCACTAAATTTTATTATTATTGCAATAAAATTATAAATTATTTTTGTCCAAAAAATCATCGAACTATTTTTTATTTTACTAGTGGTTTTGGTTGGAAATGATTTTGTAAAATGAAAAACGAAAATATAGTTCAATGATTATTTTAGAATGAAAAAAAATTTATAATTATATTGTAATAAAAACAAAATTAGTAAATTATAAATGAAATTAATCCGAGATTTGCAAGAACTTATTTCCTAGTGGTTTCCGCATCAAAATATAAAGATATTTCATACATTAGGACGTTTGCTTGGACAGAAAGTCAATTGGGAAAGTAATGCAAATTCTTCAACTATCATAACCTATATGCTTTAACTATTGATAGACTAATTGTCCAAAATGGTGCTAAACTTTATCATTGAATTATAATTTAGTACTAAATTTTTTTAATTATTATAAATTGGTACCTAACATTTTATAAATATTACAATTTAGTATCAATTTTTAATTTCCGACACTAAAGAGATGACATGATATGTCACATCACTTTATTATCTACGTCAGATTTATTCTTTCATAAAAATATACTTAAATGACGATATTTTCAAAGATTAAAAAAAATAAATTACACAAATAAATTATAAAAAGAAAAATAGTCTATATAATCGTCGCCGTTTGAGTGTATTTTTATAAACAAATAAATATGACGTGGATAATAGAATGACATAACATACTATATCATCTTTTTGATGCCGAAAATTGAAGATTGGTATCAAATTGCAATATTTATGAAATGTTTGATACCAATTTATAATAACTAAAAGGTTTGGTATTAAATTGTAACAAAGTACTATTGATATTGAAAAACTTCGGATAGAAATTAGAATTACATTCATCACACTAGTAGATATATAATATTTACTTTAATGTTTATCAAATATATATTCTAAATCATCTGTAAATCAGTTCAAAATGGAACTGATTATTTAGAAATTTGATTGTATTGCATTAACTATAAAGTAAATTAGTTGTGCCAAAATCATTACATTAGCATAAAGATAAATATTATATATATATATATATTAACTTATCACCATTAACTCTTATATTAATGGAATTCATTATCAAAATGAGTTCATTCATTCACATATAGAAATTAAGCTCTACACGTTGGTAAATGTAATAGTACAAAAGGAAAAAATGTATCAAAGTTTGTGAAAGTATGCATCATTCATTATGGTAAAGACAATATGAAGCATTTTACTTTCATTAGTGTATAATCCTAGATCATTATAAAAGAATTAACCAAAAAAACAAAAAAATTATAAAACAGAAAACCCATTTTTATTTTTCTAAATTAATATCTACTAGAAAAATTCTTTTAGATATTTTCAAAATGTAGCAAGTGATTTCAAATGTAGAACTCTATCACGTTCATACGAGTGTCACTGCCAAATGACAATTTTTAAGAGCAAAGTTTCTGTCATAAATACGACAAACGTCACGAGGTCGGGATGCCTGCAATTCCAACTAGCACTGAAATTTTCTTTTCAAATAGAACTCTATCATATGATCTAATTTAGATAGATACAACCAAATAAACTATTCTAAAATTTTAGGAGTCTTTTTAACATATTTTCTCTATAAAATCATTTCAGGATTAAGGGCTTTTGTGCACAAATGATAATCTATTAAGAACTTTTTCATATACACTTGGTTGTCTTGTTCAAAGATCAGTATTCCAAATTTCAAAAATTTCAATTATTATAATTAAGTAATTGACACAATTATATGTTCCAGCAAGTGTATTTAGTTATAAAGTTAAAAAAAAAAATAAAAATTGGCATTTTTACAAGGGAATAAAGTAAATGAACTTCTGAAAGATCTAAGTGGCATTCTATCGAACATCATGTTGTTTTTAAACTATTTATCCAAAAGAGGGATGTCTTTTAACTCAATCAAATCTTGTTGGACAATAAAATCCAATAGCACTCAGCTCCAGTGAATTGCTTACTGAACTTCAATCAAAACAAAAACTCTTCAATTAGCAATAGGCAAGGCAAAGTAAAGCCAAGCATTTGAATTGATAGATCAATAAAAAGAATCAATAGCAAGCGAACCCAAAAACACGAATAGAATTAAAAACAAGAAAAAGCACATAATATATAAATAAAAACCAAAGAAACCCATATGTAAAAACCACTCAAATTCAACATCTAAAAAGCAATCTCTATCAAAGTAAAATATGAGACAAAAAGGCCTTCTAATTTAACTCAAGCTTCTCCAACTTCCCTTGACATTTTTAATTTTTCTGAAAAAAAAAAAAGAAAGAAAGAAAGAACACGATTAAGTGTTAAGTAGAGGAAAGATCTAGTAGCTTGATAGACGGTGAAGACTAGAACGACGACGGCATTTCACAGGCAGTGTGGGTGAGGGTGACGGCGAGGGTGAGTAGAAGGACAGGATGGCAAGGGCAAGCAGGGATATGGGTGACGGCGAGGATGAGGAGAGGAATAGTATCTGTATTTCTGGCAGAAGTTAGGGTTTAAAATTGGTTGTCTATTCATGTCCCAAAACGACACCGGAAAGATTTAAACAACTAGCTACTGACACATCATCCATCTTTAAATTCCTACAACGTTATGCACTGAAAATGACATTGTTTAAATAAAACTTTAGCGACGGATTAACTTCAATCACTAATTATCGGCCACAATTGAGGCAAAATTTCCTTGATTTTTAGCGACAGAACATCAGCCGTCCTACATTTCCGTCTCAATAATGTTTACCAACATTAGCGACGGATATAACTCTGTCGCTATATTTTCGTTGCCAAACAATCACAAATCTCTAGCGGTATTTACCGCCAAAAATTAGCGCCAAAGCTACTAACAAACATTTGTGACAAGCTATATCTGTCGCTAAAACTGACGATAATCTCTGTCAAATCCGTCGCTAAAAACCCATTATTTTTTTCTATTGTCTCGTAATTTATAGTTAATCCGTTGGTTTTTTGCGACAGATTGTGTCCTTCGATAATATCTATCCCTATTCTAGACTTTTCTTGTGGTGCTTCATTATATCTAAAGGGAGAACAAATTCACTTTTAAGAAAGTGACATTTTGATACACTTATTGACACTATTGTTATACAATCTCTCTCAAATTCTTCCTAATAGATTTAATCACAAGAACCGATTTTTGAAAAGAATTAGATCAAAAGTCTATTTATCTAATAAATTTCATAGAGTTTCAGAGTCAAATAATATTGTGATAACTGTCGTTGCTCAGAAAACAATATGGTTTATTACTTTTGCGCTCTAGATGACCATTTGTTGTATTGTATCCTCATAGCAAACCTGAACATAAGATGGATATTGAATTATTCCATGTTGCTTGATTATAACTATAAACTAATGCTTATAATAGTTTGAGCAATCTTTCATTCTCAAACTAACTTTTGAAAAAAGAGAAAAAGATTCAAGCTCATTTTGATAAATTTTACAACCATTTAATAAGTGGGCTTAAGATATGAGTTCCCTAGCGAATTAATTTGATAATTTTTAATAAAAAAAGAAAGAAAATCAACTCATTTATAGAATTGAAAAGAATTGGCAATTTTCTTAATTTTCTACAAGGTTCAGAAAAACACCAATAAATAATATGTATATATAGGCGTGTCACCACTTGTTAATTTTCAAGTGATGATGAATGTTCTGATCTACACATTCTCAAAAGTCTATTTTAGAATAATTCTATGCTTTATTCGACGTAAAAAAAAAAATCTAACACATTCAATATAAACACTGCACAGATACTATAATTGTACCTCTGGTTTTTTCTTCTTTCTTTAAATACTAGGTTAATTTCATTTAACATTATTTTTACTGTAGTAAAATTATAATTTTTTTTTCAAAAAAGTCAATTATATTTTTATTTTACTAAAATTACTTCCGATCAGTTTTTGGATATGAGTCATAGAAAATTTAATGTGTCAGCTAATATGTCATAGGAAATATGACATAAATAATTTTAATAAAATAAAAATATAGTTAAGTTACATTTTTAGTACGAAAAAAATTCTACAATTTTACTGCAATAAGATCAAATTTTAGTAACCATAAATAAAATTAATCCCTTTAAAACACAGTACAAGAAAATAAGCGTTTTTTGACCAAAAAAGAAAATAAATGTTTAGCGACGCTAAAAAGCGTCACTGAATATACTTCTAATGCAAGAAAAGCGTCGTCTATAACTTTGCTAAATTTGACGTCACGAATTTATCTGTGACGCTACCACCTGGCATCAGTATTTTTTATTTTGTGACACTTTTTAAAATGTGTCGTTAACTTTAAAAATTGTAAAGTTATTTTCCGTCACTATTTCTAAGATCTACATTATGTGATGTAAACTTTTCTTGACGCTGGCTAAATTTAGATACGCATTAAGAGTTAGTGTCCTTAGATTGATAAAGCATCCCAAAAAAATGTGACTTAAAAGTTGTAACTTTGTAAAAAAAAGTTGTCAAGGCTTTTAGTTTAATAATTCTTTTTAAAAAACGTCACTATATCAACGCTCTTTAATATGCCGTTAAATTAGAGTATGCATAGATCATTTTTCTTCTAGTGACATGCTTGTAGTTAATTCATATAGATATATATGCAAAAGACATTTAACCATTTGCATTTGTCCATTTTTATCATTTTGTTATTTAGATTGGTTTTCGGTCAAACTTATCTCTTATCTTTCAACTGTGTTGTACTTTGCCTCTTTAAAATTCAAATTTTATTATAATATTTTCTAAAAGACGAGTGTATTTCATGTACCGATGTATTTTTTTGACATATTACATCAGCTATATTTCGTATTTTTAAATTTTTAAAAAATAAAATAGACCAAAATAAAATATAAAAAACTCTTAAACTAAAAATTGATCAAAGAAGTAAAGTAACAAAAACGTTGAATCACAAAGAATTAGTTGTCCTTTTTTTTTTTTTTTGAAACCAAAGAATTAGTTGTCTTATACCTTGATATGAATCAATTATAAATAAGATGTATAAAAAAATATTAACAAAAATGGCTAGCATTCTTCTTTTCTTTTTTCTAATAATATAAATAATATTAGCTGACTCCTGCTTATACTCATTCAATGAACTATCTTATTATAGTCACAACTAGTAAGCAAAATGTAATCCTATTTATTATTATTATCACATAAGAGAATTTAATGCTACATTGATAGCTAAGGGAATAGGGTGATGGGGTCCCCTGCGATCCGAAAATTAAATATAGGTCATAGGCCTATATTTCTATTTAGTGATTTTAAATTATATTATTTTTTTCAATTTTTAATAAATTTATTTCTTTTGATAAAAAATTAGTATTTAAAGGATTTGAGAGGAAGTGAGGTGGGAATGCACAAAAAAGTCAACTTAAACAATATGGGGGAAATGGGATTGGCTTATCATTGGTGAGTTTTTGCGGTTTATTTAAATGGTAGTGGCAAAAAGAAAAATAAATTTAATGACCAATTCCTCTTCTTTACTCTTAGAGACACTGTGGAGTCAGGGGACAGTTAAGTGGCAGTAGCTACGCCCTACGCAGCCATCTGCTTTTTCCCTTCCGCGGACCACGCCCTACTTCAAAATTATACAACCCATAACACCACATTTCAGTTTCTTCCTCATACTTATCGTTTATTTCCCCGTTCAAGGATAACATGAATCAATGATACTAAAATTTTGTAATATATATTAAATTAGTGTTAAATTTTTTTTTATTAAATTAGTATTAAAATTTTAGAATTTATATAAAATTATAGTACCAAGCTGGTGTGAATATCGAATTTACTGATGTAGCTGTCAGAAAAGTTCTTATACCATTATATAAAATTCAACTTTAAAATTTTGGAATTAATTTGATATATATACACAATTTTTTTTTGTTAAAAAAACATTACCCCCATTCAACCTTCCAACTTTTATTTAATTTATAATAAATTAAGTCGAATAAATTTTTAAAAAATCAACAGTGCACTTATTGTTCTTTGAAGAAAATACTGTTTGAGATAGTAACTAGAAAAATTGAAACTTAAATATATTAATTGTCATGCAGTTACAATCGTGGGTAATAAGAAGAAATCTTAAATACTTATAAAATATCATTAGATTGTACATAAAATTCGAAAAAAATTCACATAAAAATATTTCAAATATAAAAAAATCATGCGGCATATTATATTATAATATTTAAAATTCATACAATATCAAATAAATATGGATTATCTCAAACTAAATGTATCAACTATTAATTTTTTAAAAGTTTATTTCCGACTATTAAAACATCATGAAGGATTTTTGTAATTTGATCTTTTTCTTAACATTTTTATAAAAAAAAATTCATATCATAATAATATAAGCGACAAAAAAATAAATATCACAAGTTTATTTGATAAATAAAATTAACTTTTTAAAGTAAGAGACAACACATTTTAAACAATAAAAGTAAGTCGATAATTTCTTTTTCTTATTGTCTTTTTAATAATAATAGTCACAAATACAAAAAAAAAAAACCACTAACGTGAATATAGACAAAATGGACGCACACAAATATGCATAAAAACATGTCAAAGATTAAGATATATAGAAAGAACGTGTGCAATATGAATTACTTCCTATTTTCATATTCACTTTGAATTTATACCAAAATGGTAAAAAAAATGAAAATATTTCGTAAAAAATTATTTCCTCCGTCATTAAATAATTTATTTAATAATCTTGCTATATAGTTGCACCATTTTGTTCTATCTCAATTAAAATAACATAAATTGAGCAAATACAAATATATAAACTTGTAAAATACAAATATTTTAATATATATTTAATAGAAATTAATGCAAAAATATTTTTTCATTAAATTTTTTTCTAAAATATTTGACGAATGTAATTATATTTTGTATTTTATTTAATAATTGGAGAAAAAAAATGTATTTCTTTTCCTGGTAAAGAAAATTTTATTTTTTAAAAAATGTACAACAATAATTAATGGAGATTTAAAAATAATTTATTTGTATATTAATTTAAATAATATTTATTCATAAGAACCTACACAGAGAAATTAGGACAGAAGAACAGAAGTGTAGAGTGTAAAATAAAGAGAGGAGCGGTTTTGTATGCAAGAGAAATTTAAAATAAAGGCCTTGTGTATCTATATAATATATATACTCGACACGAAGGATTTTCAAGAACAAACGCAGAAACAACGCCAATTAACTGACTGCTATAACAAACGTAACCAGAAAGCCTAACAAACTCCCATTAACGCTTGTTCAAGATATGGATTCACTGCGTAACAGAGGTGTCTTTAGGGTCTCTATGTGCGGCCAAGAAGAGTTAGAGCAGCTATCAAGAGACGGCAGCCATTACAGTTTCTCCAATGCCGTTTTACCTTCACTCGGTGCAAGAAGTAACCGCCGTGTCAAGCTCAGGAGATTCGTTATTTCTCCTTATGACCGTCGTTACAGGTTATAATATATATCTTCTTCTTCTTCTTCACCCTGCGTGATTGGTTCTTGTTTTTATCTTTTTTGTTTCAAGATTCAAGCTTTTTTCTTCCCTTTTTCCTTTTTTTTAAAAGATTATTTTTACTTATTTTGGCTTTTGACTTACTATTGGGTTATTATTTATTGCATTATTTATCTGGAAAAGAATGGCATTGAGTCTCGTGAACTTTGTTTATAGTTTCCTTTCCCGTTATTCTGTTTCTGGGCTTTTGTGAAGCTTAGGGGATTTCTTAAGTATGTTCTTGTCACTTTGTGTTTATTGTAAAAATAAATACTTGTAAATCATTTCAATTCAGTTTCTTGTTTGCTTTTGTTTTAATTTTTTGGGTACCTTGTTCTGTTGGTATTTGAAAAAGGGACAGTTGATTTTCCATTATTTTTCAGTAACTTGAAGTTTATTTTCTTTTTGATTTTGATGTATTTTCTTTTGCTTAGGGTCATTTTTTTTTTCTTTGATATCATCAATTTTCTCGCCTATCCTTGATTGGTTTTGTATTTACTGAATCTAGTGAGCTGTTGTGATCAATTTTTAGCCTTCTGTACTTGTTTAATTCATTGCTTACAATCTTGGTAACATTATTTTTTGGTCTTTTTCGGGTTGATTAATTAATAAAGTTCTCTTTCTCCCTTTTTTTCTTTTTTCTCTTCACATCCATTTGGAATGTAGGATTACAATTCTTATGTAAGAGATGCAAAATTCAGTTCTTACTTGTTAGGATGATTTTGTTGATTTTTTTCCGAGTGAGACCAAAAGATTTTCCTTATTGGAGGCCTAGCAAATCTGCTGGTTTGACTTGTACAGAAAACATGCTTCAGGTTCTTTAGCATTTTTTTTTTCTTTTAACCTTTTTCTGCTACCCATTTGTTAATTTTCTACTTCATGCTGTTTTGATTTTGACTTCTATCAAAGAAATTTAATCACTTCAAATTTCAATTTCTTTCTGTATTTGCTGCTTGAGAATCTGACTACTAAATTTGGCCAGTGCTTTCAACTACTTTTGCAGAATATGGGAGACCTTTCTTGTCGTTCTGGTCATCTATACAGCTTGGGTATCGCCATTTGAATTTGGGTTTCTTCAAAAACCAGAGGGACCACTTTCCATCACTGATAATGTTGTGAATGGATTCTTTGCTGTGGATATTTTTCTGACCTTTTTTGTAGCTTACCTTGACAAGACTACCTACCTACTCGTTGACAGCCCAAAACAGATTGCTTGGAAATATGTTAGTTCATGGTTTGCCTTTGATGTCATCTCCACAATCCCATCTGAACTTGCCCGCAAAATCTCTCCTAAGCCCTTCCGATCTTATGGCTCGTTCAACATGCTTCGACTCTGGCGTCTCCGCAGAGTTAGTGCCTTATTTTCTAGGTAGAAAGTTTTGAACTTTGGTTGTTTGATTCAGCTCCTAAGGAAGTTTTCATTTGTTAGTACCACATTCTGATTACGTGATTTGAACAGACTGGAGAAAGATAGGAACTATAACTACTTTTGGGTTCGATGTGCCAAACTTATTTGTGTAAGTATTCAAATTAAGAAATTAGTTTGATATGATTTCTCAAGTGCAATGCCTTACTAGTATTTGGATACTCTCTGTAGGTTACCCTTTTCGCAGTTCACTGTGCTGGATGCTTTTACTATCTTATTGCTGCTCGCTATAAAAACCCTAATAAGACTTGGATTGGATCGTCGTTGGGGGATAATTTCCTCGATCAAAGTGTGTGGATTCGATATGTGACTTCAATTTACTGGTCTATTACTACTCTAACTACTGTTGGCTATGGAGATCTGCATCCTGTGAATACAAGGGAAATGATCTTTGACATCTTTTACATGCTCTTTAACCTTGGATTGACAGCATATTTGATTGGTAACATGACTAACTTGGTTGTTCATGGGACAAGCCGAACTAGAAAATTTGTGAGCAATTCTTATTCATTATTATCGTTGTCTGCTTCTGCCTTTTGTTAGATGTGCTGAATACTCGTCATTTCTTGGGTTCATTATTCACTATATATGGTTTTTTTTCCTGACAATTTAAATTCCCAGAGAGATACAATACAAGCGGCCTCAAGTTTTGCTCAGAGGAACCAACTGCCTCTTCGCTTGCAAGATCAGATGCTTGCACATCTGTGTTTGAAGTTCAGGACGGATTCAGAGGGACTGCAGCAGCAAGAGACTCTAGATTCCCTTCCAAAAGCAATTCGTTCTAGCATTTCACATTATCTTTTCTACTCACTCCTGGACATGGTGTACTTATTTCGCGGGGTTTCCAATGATCTGCTTTTCCAGCTGGTAATTCACTTAAAATTAGTTTTACATTTGGACTTCATTTGTAATTTTGTTTATGTGCAGTGATTCTTTTGTTAACTAAATACTCATATTAGATCTTTGATTCTTGAAATGAATTTCATAAAGGTTTCAGAGATGAAAGCTGAGTATTTCCCCCCAAAAGAAGATGTAATTTTGCAGAATGAGGCACCAACAGACTTCTACATACTTGTCACTGGTGCTGCGGTAAAAACCCAACTTCAACCCTTGGTTACCATTATTTCCAATTAATTATAGAAATTTCAATTTAGTCAAATACATCAGATTTTGTCCTTTCATATCCAAATTACTTGCAGGATCTATTGGTTTACAAAAATGGAGCTGAACAGGCAAGTATTAGCTGTTGAAATTCTTGTGGCATCTTTTATCTTTAGTGAAAATAAGTGTGGAATCAAGAGTCTGGTGCTATAATGCAGTCTTAATGAAACTATGATGAATTGTTGCAGGTTGTTGGGCAGGCAAAAACTGGTGACCTTTGTGGTGAGATTGGGGTGCTTTGTTATAGGCCTCAACTTTTTACAGTGCGTACCAAAAGATTGAGCCAGCTACTACGATTGAATCGTACTACTTTCTTGAATATTGTTCAGGCCAATGTTGGAGATGGGACCATAATCATGAATAATCTCCTTCAGGTAAAGTAATGCTAAATGAATTTGGTGTCATTAATCCATCACTGGTGAACTTTTTATAATGTTAGAAAACTGTTTATTACAATTTCTTTCATGTTGGTTTTGTAGTTCAAAGTTGTAAGGCAGCTAATGAACATAACTTTATTGTAATCTTTATTTTAAGAATTCACTTTAATGTTTTCACGTTTTATTCATGGTGGGGCAGCATTTGAAAGAACAAAAGGATCCAATAATGGAGAGAGTTTTACTGGAGACAGAGAACATGCTTGCCCGTGGTAGAATGGACCTACCACTCAGTCTTTGCTTTGCTGCTCTTAGGGGAGATGACTGCTTGATACATCAGTTGTTGAAACGTGGCATCGATCCAAATGAATCGGACAACACAGGCCGGTCGGCTCTGGTATGCGAAATTTTAACCCTTTTTTTTTCACATCAAGGTAATATAGATTTTATCTACAACAGATTTTTTTTTTCCCAAACAAATGTCTATTAGCATGTGGCAGCATCAAAAGGAAGTGAGAAGTGTGTGCTTCTTTTGCTAGATTATGGAGCAGATCCTAACAGTAAAGGTCACTTCTACTCTCTTGCTAAATTTGTTATTAGGACAGTTTTATTTGCTATTTGTATTCTTATGTCTTTCATTGTATCCCTTCACATGCCTGTTTTACTTGGTTTGTTGGTCTGCAACAAGTTGACATGTATTCTTTCTTTATATATAAATCTGAATCAGATGAAATGGATATGAGTTGACCTTCTACTACTTTTGTTGGGAAGAGCTAAATGATAGACTTAGAACAGAATACATTATATAGGAAGCATGCATTGAGAAATCTCATTTCTTCTTATTTTACAAAGCAGATTAATTATTTAATGGTTTCTATACATAGTAAGGGCCTTGCTGGATTAAGTCATGATGTTTCTTTCTTCAATTGGTAAAGTCAATATTCTGTTATCATTTAAAATATGCTATGAAGTACCTGGCTCCATCTTAGCCATAATTTCTAAGTCAAAGCATATGTGTATATTTTATTCTGACTGATTCATCGTGATTAATTTTTCTTACAAAATTCTTTTTTTTTTTATGAAAATTGGTGTTATGAATCTACTTAGACTTCGACAACTAGACATTGGATACAGACAGAATCAACCAGTTTTTTCTTTCTTTTTACTTCACTTTTGGTGTCTGTTATCTACTGTAACTATATTTGTTACAGTTTATAAATCTGCTACATTGTTTAGTCATTTGAATAATTCGATGTGCATACAGACTCGGACGGGATTGTCCCACTGTGGGAGGCGATGCTTGGTGGTCATGAAGCAGTGACTAAACTGCTGATAGAAAATGGTGCAAGCATAAAAAAAGGAGATGTTGGTCATTTTGCATGCACTGCTGCTGAGCAAAACAATTTGAACTTGCTCAAGGAAATTGTTCGATATGGAGGGGATGTGACATGCCTGAGGAAGAGTGGAACCACAGCCCTCCATGTTGCAGTTTGTGAAGACAACACTGAAATAGTTAGATTTTTGTTGGACCAGGGTGCTGACATCGACAAACCAGATATCCATGGTTGGACTCCAAGGGATCTCGCTGACCAACAAGGGCATGAAGAAATAAAATTCATATTTGAAACTTCTAAAGAGCCAAAGACTCAATCAGTTGTTGTAGTTCCTGAGAAGCCACAGCAGCCTGGAATTCGATATCTCGGGAGATTCACAAGCGAGCCAACTATCAGTCCTCTATCTCATGAAGGTTCATTTACAGATAGATCACGGAGCCAAAACTGTCCAAGGCGCAGAACTAACAATTTCTATAACTCGCTCTTTGGGGTGATGTCAGCTGCTCACAAAGGGGAAAAGGAATTACCATTCCCCGTTAGTCCTGCTATAGGTGTAGATAATTATGGAGCTAACCCTGCTAGAATAGTGATCAGCTGCCCTGAAAAGGGAGAGACTGCAGGGAAGCTAATTCTAGTCCCGAAAACGTTGCTGGAGTTGCTTGAAATTGGTGCTAAGAAATTTGAGCTGTCACATGCCAAAGTTCTGAGCAATGATAGAGCTGAAATTGAAGATATCGACGTGATTAGAGACGGTGATCATATATTATTTGTAAGTGATCAAACGAAAGAGGCTAACTCCCAAAACTTTCTTCCTGTCATAAATGTTCAAACACGAGAAACTAACAGCCAAAACTCCTAAGATGACACAGCCCATTATGTACATGGTGCATCATCTTGGTGCTTGCTTTCTTAGGTTTTTCTTCTCGTCTTTGAACTTGTTAGATCTAATCTTCAGCTCTCCTCTACTGGTGATTAGATCATCAAAAATCTCAGAATCACAAGTTACGAAATCAGCATCTTCATCTGGCTCCTGCCAATCCATTGATTAAACATTTAATTGAAGAAACGGCATTTCCTGTAAGAGATATGGACATGTATGGACCAGGAATGAAACTGCAGAACTACATTTTGGAGCAGCCTCAATTTCCTCGTATTCAGCAGCATCCAACTCCAGAAGGTGAACTGGATGAAAGCAATGGGGAAGAATATGCTGCCTTATGCTAAGGGGCATAAAGAATGGCAAGGGAAACAGTATTTCAGCAATAGGTATCCATGTTATTCCAGAACAAACCACAAGATAAACCAGTTGGGGCATTGTAAAAGCAGCAATGCCATTGAAGCGAACTCTTTCAACATAAGCGGCATGTGCTCTGTCCAAAACCCTGACAAGTATGCAGTTGTAAAAATTTTGCATATCATGAGGTTTCTAACCATCCAAAAAATAAAAATAAAAAAAATCTTTCCTATTTACATAAACTGAAAACTTACTGGTGGAGTTTTCTCCATTTCAATGAATACCTCCTGCATCCTGCCACAAATTTCAGGGTTGGTAGCATTTTGTTTTATGCACTCTTTTACACTTTTTACCATCTTCTTTCTTAACTGGATTGCGGATCAAAATTTGAACATGGAAATTATTTTGCAATCACAAATAGTGTAATTATCCTTTTATCATATCCAAAACTAACCTGTTTATTGAGAAGTGCTAGACTCTTGGTGATGCATAGGAGACTAGTAGATTTCGTATAAAAATTTCTCTCTCAAGACAATGTGTTAGGATCGATTTTTAAATTGTGGAAATCCAAGTTGAATTTGAATTTAAATAAGTCTTAAACTTGTATTAGAAAAAGACTTAAGACTTGGATTAGGAAAAGTATTCATATTTTTGCTTGACAAGTTTAGGGGCCTATAAATATAGGAAAGATCAAAGCTTTTAAAGCAAAAAGAGTAAATATAAGAACAACTTGGGGATTTGCAAGTTTAAGTTTTTGTTTGGGTATTCTTAGGTTTTGGGAAACACATTTGGAAGTTTTGGAAATTTTCTATAGTGGTTATAGAGAGATGAGAATTATTTTTCTAGTTTATGTGAGAGGGGAAATACAATAAATTATGGATTTGGGTTTGATCAACTCAAGGGAAATACAATTTTATTGTATTGCAATAATTTTTTATTTTCTCATAAAGTGCATAATTGATTACTCTCTATGGACGTAGGCAATCAAGATCGAACCACGCAAATCTTGTCTTCTCTTTTTTTTTTTTTGCTTGTTTTTTTTGACGTGTTTATTGGTTGTTTTCTCCAACAAGTTGTATCAGAGCTAGTTTCGATTAATATTCAATAAATATATCAAACAATTCATCATCACTTTTTACAGTAAAGAAGTATGATGGAAAAAACAGTTTCATTCTTTGGCAAAGAAGGGTGAAGAATCTCATAATTCAACAAGGCCTAGCAAAAGCATTGAAAGGAAAGGAGAAAAGAAAGTTGGAAAAGATGAGCAATGAAGATTAGGAAGAGATCGAGGAAAGGTGAGTTAGTACGATACGTCTTTGCATCGGTGATAACATTATAAATAATGTTATTGAGAAGAATTCTACAGCGGTAATTTGGGACATACCGGAAAAAATTTATTTGCCTAAAAGTCTGACCAATAAATTGCATTTAAAGCGGAATTTATATAGGCTATGGATGGTGGAAGGCAGAAATCTGGTAGAACATATGAATGAATTCAATGGAATCTTAGATCAATTAAAGAAAATTGATGTTAAGATTAAGGAAGAAGATAAGACGCTAATACTTTTTTCCTCACTCCCTAACTCTTATGAAAATTTTATTAACTCGTTAATTGCTGGAAAAAGTGTTGTGACTATGGATTTTGCTCAAACGCAATTGGTATCTCTTAAAACTCAAAAGACAACCAAAAGTGAGGATATAGATAGTGAGACATTGGTTTCTTAAGATATGAGCCAGAGAGGGCGAGCTAATGACAAATGGGGGTCTAAGCAAGGCAGGTTTATATTCAAAGTCAAGAAATTGGATGATATTCAATACTTCAGATGCAAAGAATATGAACATTATAAAAATGATTGTCAGAAGGGCAAGAAATAGGATGAAGAGAACAATTTAGTTTCTCTTTCTTGGGATGATGAAAATGCTCATGTAATCACCCAAAGGAATTATGCATTTTCCTGTTATGGTTGGCTTTTATATTCTTGCTGTGTTTCTCATATTTGCTCCAAGATGGATTATTTTGATACACTCTAAGAATGGTTAACTAGCACCTTAAAATTGGATAATAATTTTAAGGTAAAAGTCATGGGTGTTGGTAGTGTGAAAATCAAAATGTATAATGAAGTGGTGATGACCTTGGAAGATGTGGCATACGTTCCAAAGATATGCAAGAATTTAATTTCTCCGAGTTTATTAAATTCCAAGGGTTTTAGTTATAATGCTAAAGTTGGAATTCTAAAGATTATTCAAGGTTGTGTGGTCCTGATGAAAGGAAAGTTGCATTGAATAATATATCATCTAATTGGTATTACAATGAAGACCTCAAACCTCAAGTACTTGTTAGAAATGGATTGCATGCATAAATAGTTTCCAATGTGTATATGGTAAAATGGATGGAATCTGCTAGTAATCAAAAGGAGAGATTGAGGTCTCTTTCCGGAATCGAATAGCGTTGTTGATTGGTTTCAATTATACAGTATATTGACCATGTTTAGAATCAGGGTGCATGACCAAATTCTGATTTGGATATGTGTAGTTGAAAAATTTAGGCCAATAATATTATTGCAATTCAAAAATCAAGGTGAAAATTGTTATGATTGATTTTTAAATTGTGAAAATTCAAGTTGGACTTGAATTTAAATAAGTCTTAAACTTGGATTAGGAAAAAACTTAAGACTTGGATTAGAAAAATTATTTCTAATTGGATAAATATTCATATTCTTCCCTGATAAGTTTAGAGACCTATAAATATAGAAAATATCAAAAATTTTAAAATAATGAAACAAAAAGAGCAAATATAATAACAATTCAGAAATTTGCAAGTTTAAATTTTTTTGAACCACATAAATCATGTTTTCTCTCTTTTTTTTTATTTTAACGTGGTTGTTTTGCTCACCTGCAATAAATGTTGCTTCTTAGCTGGAACTCCACCCAGCAACGAGGAATCAGCACCTGTATGGAAGAGATTGGCCCTTTTGTTTTTAAAACAATTTTAATGTAATAGATTAGGCTATAGGTGGTCCAAAAATATTTAATTAAGGGTGGAAACGAGATTTCGGTTGGTCTCTCTCAGTTCAGGGAATGAATTCTGTTTTTGGAAAGGTTGGGACAACAATATCTGTTTTGGTTTGCATCAAACCCAACGCACCGCCTCCCGCCGACAGATTAAGGCTGTCGGCTTCTAACCGCAAAACTCCAGCAAATTTTTGGTTTATGAAACTCAACTAGAGTCTGGAGGTCGAATTGAACTCCTGATCTTATCATCTTAGTATTGTTTTGTTTTAGCTTTTAACTTAATAAGGTCCGTTTGGGCTGGATTGTGTTTGAGAAAAAAAAAATATATTTTTAATTTTTTTTTAATTTTAAAAACTGTTTTAATAGAAACATATAAATAAATATATTTTTTAAAACAGATTTAAAAAAATACAATTTATAAAAAATTAAAAAAATCAATCGATTAAATAAAAAAATTTAAATCTATTTTTACAACACACAACACAGGAAACCAAAGCCAATACACCCTCTAAGCCAATTATGATAGCTCTAGTGCACAGGAAAGTTTCCAAGACATTGAATTTGTTATGACTGTAAACATATTTTTAAATAATTTTTTTTTTTTACTATATTTCTTAGTTAATCTCTGCAATTATTAAATAATTAATTTTCTTTTACTATAATGGAGGCACATCAAAATTTTATTAAAAAAAAAAAGAGGCTTTGCAAATTGAGAGAATCTGCTACTTTTAATCCTTGCTCTATTAATTGAACTTGCCAAACAAATTACAAATTGCAGCTTCCTTATCTTGGTAAGAAACATATGGTGTCTGCAGCTTAAAATCCAGATGGATTAGAAACACTTCAAAATGTCTTACAGCATCAAAACTAGCAGGATCACAAAAGCTTAAGCATTTTAAGGCGTTCTTCATGTTCGGCATCCAGTTTTGGTGGTGTATAACAGCCATGAAGATCCTCTACTATGTATTCCTGTTAAACTTTAACAATAAGTACTCCTAAATTGTGCACAAAGGTCTTAGGGAAAGTAGTGACTGCATGGTAATAATAAGACAGAATGGAAGTTAACAAGAAGAAGCATATAGAGATTATTACCTTTGTTAGCTCCCTCTTAGTAAGGATGTGATAATGTCTCTGCCAGATCTTCTGAACGGCCATGGTAGCAGCAAGGAAACCATAAGCTATGCCAAGAATGGCAAAGATAACAACAAAAACCAGAACCAAGGCAAAGCAAGCCTCCATAGAAGCTGGAAAGCAGTCAAGAATTCCCCATCCATAGCAGCAGTTCTGGCAGCCAGCCATCCGAGGATCATTACCATTGAGGGAGGAACAATGTAGAATGAGGCCAAGAAACCCAAGAAGCACAAAGAACGCCAGTACCCCTGGTGTATTTTTAAATCAAAGTATCCAAAATAGAGGTTACTCCACAGCCTACAGCACTCAACAGTAACCAATGAATGTGAAAGCAGATATGTCTTTATTTTTGTATCACTACAGTACAGACAGAAAGAAGTGACAAAGATAATGTACTAGAATATGAACAAATGGACAAAGCAATCAATCAAATCTCACACTGACAACTTTAAAAGATTATTTCTTGTGAACAGAAAGGCAAATAATAGCTCAAGCATAACCAGGAGCAAAGCCACTACAAATAAAAATGGCTGAAAATAGGTGCCAAAGGATAACCCACACCTTAATGGACACTTTGAGATGAAACACGATGCTTATGTCAAGGAGACATAGTGGAGTAAATATCGCAGCAAAATTCCAGTTGGAGTTTGAATTTGAAAACAAATTGTAAAAAGTAGAAACATTATCATCCATCCCACCCAATAACGCCACCAAACAAAAAAAAAAGTGGCCACCATCCATTTTCCACTGAGGAAATAAAATGTGAGACAGAAAAAATGTACTCTTTTTTTTTCATTTATCTTACTTCATACTATAAATTAAGAACAAAACTTCATATTCTAGCTTGGAAAATAAACAAATTATTTATTCCAAAGCAATAAAAGTTACCTATACAATAGTAAAATGGTATAGGATGTTTTGATAGAATTCGATCCCACCCATCACTAAATGAATTTCTAAAGGCACCATCCTTGTCCATAATATATGCAAAGCCACCCAATCCAGCAATTACCTGAGAGGTTACACACTTTCCTTAGATATAAAGTAAAGTTTAGAATAAAAGAGGACAGAAACATAATCTCGACATTCAAGACACTTAATAAGTTCAAACCAAACAAAGTACTCGTATAAAACCAGATAATTTCTCTTGGAAATCAAATATATTTAGGCTAGAAAGATATGAGTCTTGAATTGGTTCACACCATTATACCAAAAAAGTACAGAATCAATTCCTCCATGTCATTTACATTCTAAATAAATATGAAGATGAAGACAAGAAAAAATGACAATCAATAAGAGATCGAGATGCGCAAAAAGTTTTTGAATTGGCAATTCCATACCAATCTTAGATTCTAACCCTGTCATGACTCCCCTTCCCCGGCAGCCCACCCCTCCTCCTCCTCTGGTCAAAGGATGGTGGAAGGTGGGGCTGCTTGGATGTTGTCATGACATGAAAGTTCTAACCTCAAAGGCCAAAACAAAGTCGAAAATCCACATTAACATAAAAACGAAAAGGCAAAATAAGCAAAAGCAATCACTCACAGTTTGTACTGCCAAGAATACAATGATAACATCTCTTGTCACAAAAAGTCTGAATTTCATTTTACGCCACGTGTTATCCTCAAAAAATTCAACTTTAAGATGAAATTGGGCTTTGCAAGTTGTGCAATGAGAGAAAGCAAAACCTTCCTGCCAAAAAACAAAGAGAATAGGAATAAAAGTTGTCATAAGATCAATGTAAACACTATGTTAACAACTGAAAAATGGAAGTTATCATTCACATGTAATTACAGATGATAACACTCACCTTAACTGAGCGCCAGTGATCCAGACATGAACGATGAACAAACTGCTGAGTGCCTTTGCACATGCAAGGAGATATTAACTCATCACCTATAAAATTGAACAAATTCCATTATACAATGAAAACTAACAAAAGAGCACATAAAACAACAGCAAAACTTCAACACATAATAGAAGCCAAGAATATCATGATAATAATAAAAAGAAGGGAGAAATGAGACAAAATAACTTCACTAAGCAGACATTGCTTCTCATTTACAATTAGAAATGGAGTTCCTCAATAACTGAGCTTTGTTATGCATGAGGGCTGATATCAAAGTTAACCCAGATAAAAATGAAAACATAAGAAGCAGAAAATAGTTGCTATCAGTAAGGATGCTGAGTTAAGGAGCAAGACACAGACAAATTGTCTTTGTGAAGTACATCCAATGATTCAACGTACAAAGAGAATGGGGGTTTATATGCAATTGGTATCTCAGGGCTGGGATTAAGCAGCACAGAATTAGGAGCAAAATAAAGTAGCCACCAGACAATTTTCAGATATAGGAATCTAGTCATTCTCAAGCACCTTTAAAACTACATATTTGTCCTTCCATCTCTTACCAATAATGCAATAATGGAAGGATATTTTTTCCTTCACTGTTGACCTTGGATTACACATACCCTTCAATTAACATATAACCTTCAGGAGGGTGTATTCAATTAGGATTTTAAAAGATTTTAATAAATTTAAAAAGTCAAGTGGTATTCAATTAGGATTTATAAAGACTCTAGGAGATATTCAATTATGATTTCTAAAGACTTAAAAAAAATCTATAAAAGTAAGGTGGTATTCAATTAGGATTTATAAAGACTCTATAAAAGTAAGATGGTATTCAAAAAGTCACTAACTTTTACAAACATCAGACTTTTGTATACTTTTAAAGACTTTTTCTCTTTCACTTTCTCCTATGATTTCAACAGACTTTCTTTTTCTACAAAAGCATCCCATAAAAGAACGACCAGCTGAAGAACAAAGCGAACCCAAACCTCGCCAAAGCACCGCTACTGCAGATCTCAGCCTCATGATGGTGCTTGTGCTTAAACAATTGAACCCTACGTTGCAGCCAACTGTAACATTATCTCGCCCACATTCTAGACCACGTTTCCAAATCTCTCTTTGGATTCAGTTGCATATAAAAAACTGGTGCAATTTTTTGCGAAATCTGGTCCCTGATCCATGGCAAGCTTGTGCATGCCCGTATTATAAAACGGCTTTCAGGCCCCGCCTCTTCCTGCTGAATAATCTTCTTAACATGTACAGTAAATTTGGTGAGATGGGTAATGCTCGAAAACAGTTTGATAGAATGCTTGAACGAAGTGTAATTTCTTATGATCTTTTGATTTCTGGGTATGCCAAGATGGGCTCTTATGACAATGCCATTATTATGTTTAGTGAAGCAAGGATGGCTCGTTTGAAGCTTGATAACTTCAGTTATGCTGGTGTGTTAAGTGCTTGTGCTCAAACTGAGGGTCTCGGCTTGGGTAAAATAGTTCATAAAATGGCTGTTGTTTGGGGGTTGTGTCAGCAAGTTTTTTTGACCAATTTATTAATTGATATGTATTGCAAATGTGGGAGGATTGATCAGGCAAGGCTTTTGTTGGAGCTTTCTGATGAATTAGATAATGTTTCTTGGAATTCTTTTGTTTTTTTTTTTGAAGTTTCTTGGAATTCTTTAATTGCTCGGTATGTCAGACTTGGTGCATTTGAGGAAACGTTGAAGTTATTAAAAAGAATGCAAAAAACTGGATTGAGCTTGAATGCTTTTACACTTGGAAGTGCTTTGAAACGTGTTGTTCAAATCTTATCCAAATCATAAAAGTTGATCAATGTCTATGAAAGTCTATCTATAAAAATCCTAAAAAATAAAATCTATAAAAGTCATTCTCAGATTCATAAACTCTGTAAAAGTCGTTCACTTTAAATAAAAAAAAAAGTAAAAATTTCTTTTAAAATCCGAATTGAATACACCCCTGTCTATTCTTTTCCCCTCTTAGAATGTAGGGGAGAGAAAAACCTAGATAATCACACAAGACTAATCTAGAACAAACAATTATTCTTTGTCCTATTCAATCAGAATCAGCATAGAAGGTCAAACAAGCTGCAAACTGCATAGAGCAATTACAAGATAATCAGTCTATTTAATGTATTCTACATAACCTCATCATCCAAAGCATGAGATTAGTTAAACAGCATGTAAAATATTTGTGGGAGGCCCAATTCTACTCATCTACTAAATTAATTCCTTCATGTCATTAGTCACCCGCTCAACATAATCACCCATGAGACCGTAACAAAAAAAAAAGGGAAAAAAAATTAAATCAATATGAAATAAAATTCACCAATCACCAATTGGGAAACCAAAAAACAGAAATAAAAATCAAAGTTCGTTAAGAATGTTAATCACCTAGTTCGCAATCGCTCTCGAGACATATGCGACAGCTAGGAATAGTGCCATTCTCAATATCTTCTTCAGTGTTAATCTCAGTAGAACTTGCCGCCGCCGGCGATGATGAATGAGCCTGGTTTTCTAGCAGAGGATCAGAGTCACTAGGATTCCCTTCCGCACCCAGTGGCTCCAGCTGCACTTCCCCTTTCATGGATAACCCTCTCTCTCCCACAACCAAACCCAGGTTTTGAAACCCTAAATAGTATAGCACAAACTTCCCAGATATCACCCAAACCGGAATTCGAAGAAACCGAGAGAAAGATACACGAAGAGAGTTAAAAACTTAAAAATAGACAAAGCCCTAGAATCTAGTTGCTATATTTAAAATCCAAAGATCAAAAAAGTATCGAAACATCTTTCAAATGTTTATCTAGGTTTTCACTATTCGATTTGGAAGCTTAAGTTTGATAACTGAAGGAGGCCTTTTCTGAGCTGCCAAACACAGAAGAGAGAGTTAATAATCTACCAAAAGAGCCGATTTCTACGAAATCAAATTTTGCTGATGAAAAAATTACTCAAAAATAGAAAAACTTACAAGGAAAGGAAAGGAAAGGTGGGATTGTATGTACAAAAATTATAATATATATGGATAATTTCAGCGTTAACTGCCTTGAAATTTTCCCAGAGAAAAAGTCGACTTAACTTTTCCGAGGAGTTATCCAGCCAGAAATTATGGGCTCCTTTGCCTTGATATGACTGGCGCCATTACCTAATTGGCGTACAGCGCACCAATCCATCACTTGACGTGTTGACCCCTTTGTCTCCCACGTCCGATCCACGTCGTTTCCATAAATAAATAAATAATTAAATAATCCGTATTGACTGCTGACAGCTCCACGACATGCCGTTTTAGCTATCAGGAAAATGCCGTACAAATAACATATTCAATGGATATACTAACCAATGTTGGGTCGTAAAGAATTGGGCTTGGCCTCAAAGCCCAATAAGAAAATTAACTGAATTACAACCTTGTGCCTTTCCCCCCCCCCCCCCCCCTCAAGGCGAAAGGAATATCAAAACTATGGATAAATTAACTAGAGTTCGAGCCCATTTAAAATTAGGGATAAATTGCATCAGTGGCCCTTTAATTTTGATATTTGTTACAATTTGGTTCTCAATTTTTAATTTATAATACTAAAGTATCCAAATTTATTGTCAATGTAATATAAAAACCTTCTTAGCAAGTTGCAAGTAATATTTTACATGGCATTTTGTATCCATATCATTTTTTTTCTTTTTATTTGGACTTTTCTCTTTTTATAAGTCTCATATTTATTTCACTATCCTTCTTAGTCTCAAGTTTTCCATTTGTGCAAATCTAGTTTGAATCTATTAATAAATTTAATTCTAAAATGTAAAATAAATCACACTATTTGGCTCATATCTTTATGAAGTTCCATCAAGTGGTTAATTGTTATGAATAAAATTAAATTAATTTTTTTTTAAAAATTCCAAAAAAACCCAGGAATAAAATTAATTTTTTCGACATACTTCAAAAATTAATATTGTCTATCTATATAATAAATCAAAACAAGGATAATAGTCCAAAAAGACTATATATATCTTTTTTTCTGTACCATAGCAAAATCTAAGTCATTTTTCCTTGCATTTGTCTGTTAACTTTTTTTCTCATTAGTCTTGGTGGAATTTGGAATTTTAGGTTCCTTGACTTCCAGTACTTAGACTTGTGAAACCTCTTATTGTGATAAGTAAGATCAGGGACGATCTATAACTTTTTTTTTTAAGTAGGAGCAAATTTAATTTAATAATAATAAATTATATAAAAACAACCGACGTATAAATAATATATAACTTTATAATGAATCAAATTAGTAAATAATACGAAACTTTTAAATATAAAAAAAATATATCTTATAAATTTTGTAATCAAATATATCTTATAATATATTGAAGTAAAAGTCTTTGTAAAAAACTTTTTATTAATATTTTAAAAAAAAATCATAACAAAACAATTAAGTTACTAATATAATTATGAAATATTATTAAACAAATCTTCTACTAATTGAAACTAAAATTTATTTTATTTTATGAAAGTTAATGTTAATTTCACAATTAAAAATAAAAACTAAATTTGAGAAAATAAACCAAATTAAATGTCAAATATTAATTTTCAAATAATAAAAAATTTATATTTGACATATTATCGAATAATAATACTATTAATTTATAAACAACTAAATATCTTTTCAATTTCATTTCATTAAAATACAGTACTAATTTTACAATTAAAAAATAAACTAAATTAAAAACTAAATATCAATATTAGACCAAACATCAAAAAAATATATATTTTTTATTTAAAAAATTTGAATATCAATAGTACCATAAATCTAATCAACTATCATAATTAAGATAATTGAAAAATATGTAAAAAAAGATTAAAATTTGAAAACGAAATACTAAATGAAGAATGAGAAGAAAAAAAAATTATGGATTGGATAAGCAATAAAAGAAAAGAGAGTAGAAAAGAAAAAGTAAAAAGGAGAGTGAATAAAAAGAAATGTATACAAGAGAAAATAAAATATTAAATAAAATAAAAAATACCAATAAGTAAATCAATCTCAATGTATTTTTTAATAATTTACTATATAAATTATATATAATTAAATTTGATTTTTTTAAATGGAGAATATATATATAGGATTAAAATGATATTTGGAAAATTTTAAGAGCCGTGGGAGCAAATATTCCCATGCTAAATCCGTCACTGACGAAGATGATGCATAAAATTTATTAATTGAAACTGGTTTTTAAAGTTTTAGACACAAAAAATAAATAAATAAAATAAAACTCACATTGAAAAAACAGCCAAGCGAAAATGTTATGGGTTGAGGAAAAGAAAAGAAAATAGCAATTTACAGTCTATTTAGTACATATGATTTGCTTAATTAGGTCATAGATTAGTCTCTAATTTTATATTTGGTTTAATAAATTAGACGGAGATGAGTAATTATAAGGACTTATTAAACTCATATAATAATGATTAACTAATTTCTATTTCTCTCATGTCTTTACTTTCTAGTGAAATTATTAATTCCTACAATTATAAAAGTAAAAAGTTTAAATTAGTCTTATTACTTTATTTTATTTTTAAAGTAGCATTAGTTTTGGATTTTATTTTTATAAGAAATATTTGAATAATTTACTTATTTAACTAATTTATCACATAACTTATCACACAGGGATATTACAAATGTGGATTAGTTAATATTATGATTAAAACATTTTTACAAAATAAGAGTTAACTAATCTCATGGCTTAACAAAACCCAATATTAATACTAGTTCTATATCTTAAGCAATTTGCAAATCAAATGGACTAATAAGGTTTTAAATTTGAAAGTCTATTGTTAATAGACAAAAAAAAATAGAGAAGACAGAAAATTAAAATATATATATATATATATATAATATGGATAAAAAAATGTCATGTCATCTATAGTTTATGCAATCTCTTGAAGAAACTTTTTAAGTTATACTTGCAATAAATTTTGAATAATTTAGTATTATAAATTGAAGTTCGAGAACTAAATTATTACAAGTATCAAAATTAAAGGCCACTAATATAATTTATCCAAAAACTAGAGGAGAAAGACTGCGATAGAGAAAAGAACGAAGATCAAAAATGAAAAAAAAAAAAAAAGATACAGATTTTGTGGGTGGAAGTGCACCGCCTCGGGTTTAGGAGCTGAGTATTTATTTTGTTTGTTCTATTTTTTGTAATTTCATTGTTTTATTACTGCGTTTAATTTTGTAGTTTTATTATAATATTTTGTTTCCATTGTCTTATTGTGACATTTTTGTATGTGGCGATTCATATAGATAAAACATATTTGATTCAATAAAAATAATAAATTAAATTATTGTTATCAGTATATTATGGAACTGAAATTATAAATATTCTAGTGATTATAGTATTATTAAATTTATAAGATTTGAACCGACTTATTATGCTATTAAATTGAGTATTATGAATTTTTTCACTGTTTCATTTTTTATAGTTTTTAGCAGATTTATATATATTTTTATTGATATATTGTTAGTTTGTACCAATGAAATTATTTTCTTTGTTAAAAAAATTATCAAAATTATTTGATGGTTCTTTTAATCATCAATATATTATTCAATTGATTTTCTTATTTATTAATGAAGAGAGCTAATTGAAACGAATTTTCAATTATAATATTTATAAAAACACAAATATAACAAATGTTGACATGTTTATTCAAATTCACTTTTACAAGTAAAGCTAATGATTGCACTGAAGCTTTCTATGTTCATTAGTTGTGTTATTATGCTGAAGCCTTTTATGTTCATTAGTTGTGGTGTTATGTGAATTTCATTTATCTTTTTTTTTTAAAAAAAATGTAATATACCTTGAAATTGATAATATCTAAATTATTTCAAAATTAATATTTACAAAAATTAATTGAAACAAAAATTTTAATTAAAAAACTAGTTTCAAAAATTCATAAAGTTCAACAGCCAAAATTTCTTTCTTTTTTCCCTAATAACTACTAATATAAATCAAAGATTTAGAAATTAAACAGATAAATTGGTGAGAGAGAACCATAAAACATACTTTTCCCCTCTTTCGGTCCTCCCAAATTAGAAGCTTAATCTACTTGTGGGCTCTAAAGAAAACAGAGGGCACTGTTTGACTTCAAAAAAAGGGGCGTTCAATAATAATAGGGATGTTAAAGACAGACTTGACCACCAAAAAGAAAATGAACGAAGAAGATTAAGAAATACTTGAAATTACAATGAGAATAGCATACTGCCTTAGAGGAGCCCCCTTGAAGATGAGGGATGAAGTCTTTAGTACGATATCTTAATACCGTGAATGAAAAGCACATTGCATGACTCCAAGCAGGAAAAACCAATCCTGCAAATATTCCACACGCCTAATGGGAAAACTACTTTTGATTCTCTCCTCTCTATTTTTTTTTTTCCCATTGGTCAAAAAAAAAAAACATAATAAATGGTTATGATTTTATTTCCAAAGCTTCCGCAGTGACATGTTCTTCTCTGACTCTTTCTTCATGACCTTTGCTACCGCCATCTCGAAATCCTCCTGTGTTACATGTACCCTTCTCTCCCTAAGAGCAAACATTCCTGCCTCTGTGCATACAGCCTGTGAAGGCAGAACAAGAAAATACATGTCATGCAAAGAAGTTCGAAAGCCACTTTCAGGCTTCTGCCTACATTCTTACTCTATACTGCATATCTAACAAAAACAATAAATTTTTATATAATGTTTTACTAAGCCTTGCAATAGAATCATTTATGAAGTGTTTTTTTCTAATAATAATAATTACATCAGATATTGGGAGGGTGAGGATTGTATTTGGGATGGGGGGTCTTGAACCCAAGACCTCCACCCAAAAGGGCCAAAGCCAAAGCCCCTAAGCATTAGCCTTTAGGGTGTCCCTTGGGGACCTAAAAGTTGGATGGAGTACCTTTTTTTATCTGAAACCAATCAACCACTTTTTATCCTATTGATGATCTCACTCGCTGTTCCACCCACTTCTTTCTCTCTCGCTGGTGAGGATTATATCTTTCATAAGAGAGAAAGAAGTGGGCCTTATGACACTTAGAAACTTTGGCCACTGCTTATAATATAGAAGGGCTTTGAGAAGATAAACTGCGGGTTCAAATCTATAACATGGACCAGAAGTTTGTACATATGGGAATCCACAGAACACCCAACATGAATAGACCAAAGGTTGAGGACGTATTCTTTAATACCAACGAGGAGCCAAAAATTACAAACACAAAATGCAAGAGGATCTTAGTGTTATGCGGACAAAAAATACCTTGAGCTCTGCACCAGATGCGCCATTCATCTTCTCTGCAATCTTCTTCAAATCAATGCCACGCATCAAGTTCATTCTTCTTGAATGGATTTTTAAGATATCCAGTCGTGACTGCGAAGTCATTCGTCAGAATATTACTCTCGTTGAGTGCGGCAAGAGGGAGTCAGAAAAAAAATCAAACCAGCGAAAATGGAACATACCTCTTCATTAGGATTTGGAAATTCTATTTTCCTGTCAATCCGTCCAGGTCTAAGGAGAGCTTGATCAAGAATATCAATCCGATTAGTTGCCATCAAAACCTGTTCAAAAGCAAACAGAGAAAGTAAGCAATAAGGAAAGCTATTTTAAAACTAATATCCAGTCTTCTGAAGGTAATGATGATACCTTGATCTTGTTTGAAGCTTCAAATCCATCAAGCTGATTAAGAAGCTCCAGCATAGTGCGCTGCACCTCACTGTCACCATTTCCACTTCCAGATTCCATTCTAGCAGATCCAATACTATCAATTTCATCCATGAAAATGATAGAAGGAGCATGCTCCCTGCAGCAAAATCAAAAAGTAAGAAATTACCACATGTAAAAGATTTGAAATGAAAGCAAATAACAAAAACACATGCTATGTTGATAAACATAAATGATATACATTCTAGCTGTGATATTTAAGTTGAAATTAGCAAATCTTACAAACTCAATTAACATAGCAATGTTGCTTCTTTTTCCTGTTAATTTTTAATTAAAAAAACTACACACATTGCCTATCATGAGAAATGCAAAAAAAAATTAGACATAACTTGGGCCAACTGGCCAAGAGATACAAAAATTTGACATAAAAATGCTAAACCAATTACAAAAGCCAGCGTAAGCATCCAGGGGCATGTGGTTTGTGCATGTGTGAGAGAGAGCAAACCTGGCCATGACAAAAAGTTCTCTGACCATTCTAGAACCTTCACCGATGTATTTTTGGACCAATTCAGAACCAGAAACTCTAATGAAAGTGCAATCAGTATGATGTGCTACTGCCCTAGCCAATAGCGTTTTCCCTGTACCAGGAGGTCCATACAGAAGAACGCCCTATCAAGAGAGAAAGATTTAGAGCAGATGATGTAAAACAAAATAAAAATAATTATTAATGGATTAACAACTCATAACATTGTCTCACCTTTGGCTGAGCAATTCCAAGACTCTCAAACAATTCAGGATGTTTAATTGGAAGTTCAATGACCTGTAATGATTTATTTATTTATTTATTTTTTAAAGTTAACAATGAAGTCAATCAAAACCTAACACAATATCCATAAATTAACTATCAAAAATCACTAAAACCGATAGAGCAGATGGAAGTTTAAACAAACCTCCTTTATCTCCTTAATTTGTTGATCAAGACCACCAATCATATCATATGTAGAATCTGGAACCTTTTCAACTTTCATTAGGTTGACCAATGGATCCACTTTGCTCGGTAAGATCAAGTGAAGAACGTAGCTGTCGTTACGAAGGGCAACCCTTGTCGATGGTGTGATCTTCGTGATATCAATATTTTTATCAATGTCAACAACATATTTCCCTTCAGGATGAACCTGGAAAGAAAAAAAAAAGAGCATGTAAATAACAAAAGCATCATGATTTATATTAGATTTCATGCAACATACTTGAAGATGTTTGGAGTTCTTTTTTCTTCTCCTGGAGAGAGAGAGAGAGAGAGAGGAAAAAAAAAAAACTCAACATGGTACACTAGAGTTCCAAAGATGTAAAGTATTATTTGATATATTGGTGACATGAGGCTGAGACTCATGGTTTCAAAAATGTCAAGGACATGTATAACATGTTATCAGTATATAACAGCAACATATAGAAGAGGACCCAATATGAACATATCAAATCAAGTTTCATAAGTAATATATATTAAAACTGCTTAGTAATCTATTCTCACTTAGGCATATGATTTAACCCAAACCAATGTTTCCCTATCAATTCTGTAAATAACTAAATATTGGACTTATTTCATAAAGATGCTATACCAAAGTAACCAAACTCATCCCAGGCAGTTTTACCATAATCAAGATTCTTGAATTAGCCCGGTTCAGGCTCTCTCTCAGACATATATATCATAAATTCATAGTGAAAAATAATTCACATTAGAAAAGAGATTTCCAAAAATGACCAGCCTCCCAAAATGTCCAATATAGCATTCCAGATTCCACAAATAAGTACCATTAAAATTTGTCAATATACATGTAGAAAACTAAGACATGCATAAAATTAAAAGACAACACGCTAATAAGAGCGGTGCATCAGATGAGAGTTGAAGAAACTCAGTACCTTAACCAGCACCTTGTTTTTTCCCATTACTTTTACCACTTCACCAACATATGAACCAGGCTCCTGAAGCAACTGTAGTTCTTCTCTGAGCATCCTCACTAGCAACATAAAATGTAAATGTTTAAACAGTGTGATGAACATTTGAACAATTTCACTAAACATTCTAAGTTAATAGTAAACTACCACAAGAAAAAAAAAATGGAGGATAGCAAAATGATGCCCCAAAAAAAGAAGTAATAGAAATTGTAGTCTAATATGTCCATGCATGCCAAGATATTTGTACCCCTAACAGAATCAACCAGCCAATATGGCTCATACCATAGTTGTTAAAGGCGAAAGACGCATCAAGGCAATAAGAGCTCTTATCGCCTAAGACGCAAGGCAAGGCGCGCGTTTGACGAAAATAAGGCGCACAAAATAAAATGAAATAAAATAAACCTAGAACTCGTATCACAACATAACATCAACATAAAATAAGACCATAAATTTAACTCAATACCAAATACAAACAATTTAAAAGATCAAGACATAATGTTCAATAGGCAAAACAATAAAAAACATGCGTAAAAGAGATAATAAAAGTAAAATATAGTCTTATAAATAGCTAGAAGTCTTAGTCCTAGAGTAGAGTAATACTATTATACTAATATTATAGTATGCATTGGGTGATTTAGATATGCACACATATTTCCAATTTGGATCACTTCTCTTATTATTACTACGAGGTGCACTCGAAGCACTAACACTTGACTCAACCTCCATTAAGTATTAAACTACATAAATAAACTATTGCATAATTTTTTGATGAATAAAAGTCATAAATATTTCATAAATTATGTACAACATCACAAGACACAAGCGCTGCCATTTTCAAATCAAATATCTTCTTTTCTTAAAAAAAATTTAGAAAACTTTTATAATGCAGAATAGAAGCTCAAGCCGCACCAAGGCGAGGCGCCAAGGCACACGCCTCAGTAACATTGCCCGCCTTTGGGCTGCTCAAGGCGCCACGGCCATCGCCTGAGGTGCTCATTTGACAACTATGGCTCATACTTAACCATAGGTGATGCTGTGAAAGACAAGAAACACAAACAACATCAGTAACCTGCACTTCTTCCACTCTTTAAAAGTTTCACCTCAACAAGGGTATGGTTGCTGGGCACTCCAAAATATGAGATCAAATAAAAATGAAGAACATAAGCTGCTAGCATTCAGGTCCATATGACATAAGCCTTCTATGATTTGCATCATTCAAATCCAAAGAGTTGTAAAACCGTGTTCTAGATTCCTCTAGACAAAAAAAAGTTCCTGGAGCTCACGAAAAAAATTCAGTACTTAACCTAACCATAAACCCAATTAAGTATCTCTTCGCAGCATATACAGAAGCAGAGGTCAGGAATGCGAATTACTGGAACTCATTTAGTTCAGTTCCCTCAACAAGTCTCATTGACGCAATTCTAGTTCAAAAATGGGGGTAATTAAGCATCACAGCTGATACTGTAGAACAAGGCAGGTAACATATTCTAATATCCTAGCTACACAATTCCACATCAATCGTTACCAACGAGTTTAAATCCCAAACACGGTAACAAAATTCACACGTTCAACCCCCCACCCCCAAATCACAAACTAAAGCACCAAAACCTAGCAGTCAAATTCAAACGGCAACCAAACAATTCAAACGAGGAAAAACGCAACCATAAAACCTAGAATTTTTTTTTTTTTTAAAAGAAGATATTTAAAAAAAAAAAAAAGAAGATAAAGGCAATGATAAGAAATTTGGAGCACATACCCCTGGAATTGAGCTCATTACGCTGAGCTTCGAGACGATTGAGATTGTGAGTCTTTTGACGGACCTGAAGCTGAAGCTCATGAATATGCTGGAGATAGTATTGCCTAAGGCCCTCCCCTTGCTTTCCGGCGGCCTTGGCAGAGCATTTCTCCTCCACGATCATTGACTCTGGTTGTTTCGTCTGCACTCCTGCTGTGGCCATTATTCTGAGATTTGCAGGTTTCGGTGCCGATTGAGATTTTTATTTTTCAAGGGGTTTTCTTTGAGAACAAGTCTGAATGCCTGATAGATATGCGAGCTTTTCGGTTCGGCTACTAGGCCAAGGCCTAATTAGCGATTGTTATATTCACGAGCCGGTCATGTAGTGCTGTGGATTAAGCTATCATACATGCAAAAAAGCCGTGTCAATTTTATAAATTTTATGATAATATTTTTATAAATATTTATTATATTATATTAAATAAAAATTTATTAATCTATTAAAAAATATTTGTTAGTTTATTAAAAAAATTTATTATAAATAAAGTAAATATTTTTAGTTTATTGATAAGATTTATTATAAATAAACTAAAAAAGTTCATTACTAATGAAATAAATATTCATTAGTTTATTGAAAAATATTCATTAGATCATTAAAAAAAGTTAATTATAAATGAAATAAAATAATTGTTTATTAATTTAATAAAAAAATTCATTACGAATAAAGGTAAAAAAAAATCGAGACAAAATATAAAACGTAAACGAGACAAAAAATCGAGTGGGGAATTTATATAATGAAAAATTTATATAATATTCATTAGTTCATTGAATTATTTTCAAAAAAATTCAAAACATAACAAAAAAAAATTGAGACAAAACTCATCAAAAAAACAATAAATCGAAACAGATAACATTAGAAGACATAAAAAATACAAAATAACTGTTGATGTTATTTTAAAATAAAATGAACTTTTATTAATAAACTAATAAACTTTTTTCTAATAATTAATGAACTTTTATCAATAAACGAATCTATATAAATTTATTTTATTTATAAAATTATCACCATATTTTTATTATTTCTATCACACATATTTAGATTATAATTAATCTTGCACCTAATTACCCAACCGGCCAACCCTTTTATATACTTTCTTTTAATTTATTTTTATATTTAATTGCCTTAGTCGGTTTCCGTTTCCAATTCTAGGCCCAGTTAAAATTATTATTGAATTTAATTATCTTTCTTGAGAACATCTTTATTATGAACTAAAAACGATTGGGGAACACCTTTGTTCTCTATATAAAGTGGAAAATTTTTCAAAAATGGAAAAAACCGGTGAACATTTATAAAAAAAGTCATCTCACGAAGTTTTTTTTAAAAATATATTATACACAGCTTTTTTTTTCAAAAATATAAAAATTTAAGATTTACCTAAAATTTATTTGAGATTTATCCAAAATTTACAGTAAAATTAATGAAAATTAAAGTTACAAAATTTTTATCAAATATTTACTTAAAATTTATTTAAATTATACCTAGAATTTACCTAGTATTTACTAGAAAATTAATAAAAATTACATAAGATTTACACAATATTTACCAAAATTTACCAAAGAAAATTACCAAAAGTTTAGTACAAAATTAATAAAAATTGAATTTACAAAAGGTTTATAAAAAATTTACTCAATGTTTATTTAAGTTATATTAAATATTTATAAGAAATTTAATAAAAGTTGAAGTTACACATGGTTTATCAAATATTTACTTAATGTTTATTTAAGTTATATCCAATGTTTACAAAAAAATTAACGAAAGTTGAAGTTATACAATGTTTACTCAATATTTATCAAGGTTTACCCAATAATTACTCAATATTTACCCAATCATTAAGCAAGATTTACCCAAATTTTACCCAATATTTACCAAAAAATTAATAAAAATTAAAGTTATAAAAGGTTTATCCAAAATTTATCCAAAATTTATTCGAGATTTACTTAAAATTTACTATAAAATTAACGAAAATTGAAGTTACATAAGGTTTATATGAGGTTTACTCAAGATTTATCATAAAATTAATAAAAATTAAAGTCACAAAATGTTTATTAAAGATTTGTTTAAAGTTTATTCAAGTTATATCAAATATTTACCCAATATTTATAAGAAAATTTATCAAAGTTGAAGTTATATAGGATTTATCTAACATTTATCCAATATTTACTGATGTTTATCCAAAGTTTACTCAACATCGAGTTAATTTTTCAACTAAAAATTACTAAAAATCTACCTAGGGTTCATCAAAATAAATAACATGTTTACATTTTTTTTTTTTAATTAAGGTTTGTCAGAGGTTTACTTTAACAATTAAGTTAATTAAATTCAAGTTTATATATTTTTTTACTAATTAAGTTAATTAAATAATAATTAAAAATAAATAAATACATGCATATAGATAAATGGTGGGTATGCTGGTTAATAAAATTCTTAATATATGTTTAAAATATGAAAAATGACCATTTTATATATTAATTAAATGAAAAATGTGCTATATACACAATGAAATATAATATTAAAAAATAAATAAAAATACAAAAACTTGGAATAAAAACATAGAAGTTTTGCTTGTAAAATTGAAAAAATATTTAAAAAGTGTGTATTGCGTGTAAATTTTCCGATAAAGTGAAATCCATTGGCCATTTCCTCTTGGAACTTTTTCATAAATATTAAAAAAATAGAAAATAATTACAATTTTACCTCTCATTAATAGTTTTTCAATTTTACTGAAAAATACTTTTTACAATTTACTAGCATCTCTTATATACTTTGGATATATTTTGGAGATACTTTCAGCTAAAATAATTGTAAACAAATGTTGTAAAATTCGGTATATCTTCGGCATATTTTGAGTATATATTGGAGATACATTCGGCCTAAAACAGTTGTAAACAAAGATTATAAACGTTCGATATACTTTAAGCATATTTTGGAAATACCTTCGGCTTAAAACAATTGTGAACAAATGATATAAAGTTCGGTATACTTTAGGAATACTTGAGAATACTTTCGGCATATGGACAACAGTTTATAAAATCTGATATACATTAGGCATACCTTGAGTACATATTGAGGATATTTTCGGCCTAAAACAATTGTGAACAAATGTTATAAAATTCGGTATACCTTGGTATATTTTGGGAATACTTTCGGCATATAGACAATAATTTATAAAGTTCGGTATACTTTGGTTATACATTGAGGATATATCGGAAATACCTTCGGTTTAAAACAATTGTGAATAAAAGTTATAAATTCCGGTATATCTTGGACATACATTGAGTATAATTTTGAAGAATAAAAGATAATTAATGTTAATAAACAAATGCATGTATTTTATACATTTTTAAAGATTCACCAATCTTCAATAAATATTTAAACCTAATTATACAACTTCAATTTTCCTCATTTACTATGCTTAAAACTCTTCTTTATCTCCTTCTTAGTATTTAAATCACAAATCCAAAAACTAAAGCTTCCTGCTTTTTCAGCTTTTATTGCAATGAGTTCAATTCCAATGCAATATTGTAAAATTAAGAAATCTTGTTTTATTTATTTATTTATTTTTCATCTTAAAATGTAAAACTGTTTTTTTTATTTTTCGTAAATGGTGAAATTTCCTCTTTTCTCTTGCACCTAGCCCCTGTTTCACAGCTCTGTGGACTAACTAAATTCTTTCTTCTTCTCCCGTTAGTTTTCTATTTTCTTTTTTTGTGGTTTTTCTTTTCTTTACTCCTCTAAACATTTCATTCCCCACACACAGCCTAGGGTTAGTGGTGTGGATTCAAGCTTTTCTATTTTTCAGTCCATAAATTCCAAGATTCAGCTTTTCCCAACTGTGCAGAAAGAGCCATTTATGTATAAACACTTTTTTTTTTTTTTTTTTTTTTTCACAATTGACTTCTCGAAAATTTCAGATAATCGCAATAGGGTTTTTTTTCTTTACCCCGGATATAGGTTATTTTAACTGTTGTTAAAATTATTTTTGAAAAAACAAAAATTGAATGGATAAGAAAAGGGTAGCTGTTCCACTTGTTTGCCATGGCCATTCTCGCCCTGTTGTTGATCTGTTCTACAGTCCAATCACTCCTGATGGATTCTTCCTCATCAGTGCCAGCAAGGGTACGCTTTATGTTTTGTTGTGCTTAAATTGTATATTTAATTACAGGCTCAGATTTGTTATTGTTTATAAATGGATGATTTGATATTATGTTGTGCAATTAATTAGAGCCTCTTGCAAGATTCCTAATGATTCAGTTCGCTTTAATTATAGTTTTAATAACCTTAGAAACATACTGTTTATTGGATTTGGGATGTTAACCTCTCATGGCTTCAGACTCTAGTCCCATGCTTAGAAATGGAGAGACTGGAGATTGGATTGGAACTTTTGAAGGACATAAAGGTGCGGTGTGGAGCTGCTGCTTGGATACTAACGCATTACGCGCTGCTTCTGGTTCTGCTGATTTTACTGCGTACGTACTGCCCTGAAAGTTTAATTATCTTATTATATGGCTTTTACTGGAGAATGATTGATTTCTGAGTGAGAAATTATATTGTGACTCGTGCTGCAACATTTTGCTAATATGGATGTTTTTTCTTGTTTCCATTGCAAATGTTACTGTAATGAGTCTACATGTGATCATGATTTCAACTTCCGTAACATGGCATTGCAGTACTGCATATCATCAGACATCCATGAAGCCAGATAATTGAGAACATAAAAATAGGAATACCAGTTTCCAATTTTTATTTCTTACTAATTGATGTTTGCTACACACACTTATCCTTGAAGAGGTACATGTATTTTCATTTTTGATTGTTTGTTGTATAAAGTTCTTCATTTTTGGGCTGAGCCTTTAAACTTACCTCTGATATCCTGCAAAACACCATTAGTCACATCATATTTGGGAGGACTTAAAAATGTTAAGAATGTGACTGATTTTTTGTGTATGTAGATGATTCTATGTGCTATTTTTGATAGCTGCCCCTATATCATGTAGAAGATGGATCTCTTTTTGGGTGATGGAATTATCGTCTTTTAGGATATTGAATGTATAGTTTTATAAGGGATAAATAAGTTTCATCATTGCATTTCTTTCTGTACATGTTCTCATAATTATAACTGTGAATAAGCTATATCTAATTGATGAGAATTTAACACATAGAAAAATGCTGTATGCAGGAAAGTATGGGATGCCTTAACAGGTGATGTACTGCACTCATTTGAACACAAGCACATTGTTAGGGCTTGTGCATTTTCAGAGGTAAAGTTGGCCTTAGTTTATCTTTTTCAATTTTCAGATGACCAAGGATGGTCCTGCCCAAGTGATGTATGGATAATTATGTGCATTAAGACAAGCAGTAAATACATTCAGTAATATCAGTGAAATAGAACCACCCTGAAAATTTGTGTTCATTGTCATTCTTGAAGGCTTTTGCTTTATGTTAGCTATATTATTAAAAAAAATTGACATTTGATGAAAGTATTTATACTTTTCTCAAAGTAATTTTTCTTTTTTCTGGAGAAATTATTTTTATGCTATTGGAGGATGCCTTTTTGTAGTAATTGTAATGTCTGTCTGAGATGGGTTGTTGCAACAATAGTTATTCTGGACATTTTAGAAACCACGAGTTGTATGTATGTTACTTCACCCTATTTTGGCCTTTATAGATGGTATTTGTTTTCAGTATCACTCCTTGTCCTTGATCTTTATGTCCTGTGATTAATGTGAGGATCTCACTTAAAAGGGGGCACTTTACTTCATGATGTTACCTTGTAAATCGTACCCATATTCTCTTTTCCCCTATCTGGTCTCAGGATACTCACCTTCTACTCACTGGAGGAGTAGAGAAAGTCCTTCGAATTTTTGATTTGAATCGGCCAGATGCACCACCAAGAGAAGTTGATAAATCTCCTGGCTCTGTCAGAACTGTTGCCTGGCTTCATAGTGATCAGACAATTCTAAGTTCCTGCACTGATATGGGCGGTGTTAGGTAGATTCTCACAATAATTATTTTTGTGGCTAAATGGCAATATAACTCTAACTAGCTAGAAAGTTCCTTTTGGGCAGCTCATGATCTCATGAAACAGTTTTTCACTTTCCTAACAAATCACAAGTTCCATGTATATGTGCATACATGCTCAACAATAATGCATACATCTGAATTTTGTTCTCCGAAAATGACTTCCATTTGTGAGCTTTCATTTCTATATAAGAACAATGCATCTGTGTTCATGTATAGAATTTAGTTCTGGGATTGTACTGGATCAACAAGTTTGTCTAATTTTTCTTGAAATAACTATGACCATATAGACTATGGGATGTAAGAAGTGGCAAGATAGTGCAAACCCTAGAGACAAAATCATCTGTGACCAGTGCTGAAGTCAGTCAAGATGGCCGATACATAACAACTTGTGATGGTTCTACAGTGAAGTTTTGGGATGCAAATCAGTAAGTTTGTGGCTACTGCACTCTGTTATAACCATTCCAAAAGTTTCATGATTTCCAGTTTTTCCTACTCTGACCATTGTTTTCCCCTCCAGTTTTGGGTTAGTGAAGTGCTACAACATGTCTTGCATGGTAGAATCAGCATCATTGGAACCGAAGTACGGGAATAAGTTCATTGCTGGAGGAGAGGATATGTGGATTCATGTATATGATTTCCATACTGGTGAAGAGATAGGTATATCCTTGAACATAATTAGTTGATTTTACTAAACAGGAAAAGGATGCTTTCACATGGATATACTTTCCTTGAAGCAATTTTTGGATGGTTACAGTTCTATAATAGATCCATTAATTTGACTTCTGAATTTTAGAAGCTGTTTTTTTTTTTTTTTTAGGTTTCTTGTGGATTAAATAAATGGTCAACACCTGATCCTGAACTACTCCTGACAATCCTTTTTTTGTTTCTTTCTTGGGTTTCAATAAATACATGGCAAGTAATCAAAAATATTCTGCAGCATGCAACAAGGGTCACCATGGTCCTGTACACTGCGTGCGTTTCTCACCCGGAGGGGAATCATATGCCTCCGGATCTGAGGATGGAACAATCAGAATATGGCAAACAGGCCCTTTGACTCATGATGAAACAGAGGCGTTCACAACAATTGGATTAGTTGGAAAGGTCAAGATAACACCAGAAGAAGTCTCACGCAAGATCGAAGGTTTCCACATTGCAGACGATGAAAAGGCCAAAGACGAGGAAGAAGCAGGAAAGGAGTAATATGGTAAACGATTGTTCTCTTGCTTATCTAAATCTCCTTTCTGGGGATGGCATGAGGCTGAAGTTTAGGGTTTGCCTCTCTATGTAGAGTTTAAAACCGATTATTTTTTTTGTAAAAGCTCCGTCTAGGGATGTATTAATTAAGTAGATAGGCTGGATCATATATTTTGGCATTTCTAATTCCTGTTAGTTGATCTCTCTACCCCCTCAACTTTTACAAAGTCCAAACTCATAATTTTAGTGTATTTAAGATGATTTTAGTACCGCAAAATTAAAGCCTGTCAGTTTGATTAAGGTGGATAAAACATAATGGCTGGCCTTCAGGTTTCCCTCTTTTTTCTTCTTGGTCTGGATTTTAATGGGTCCTTGTAAATTTTATGTTTTTAATCTAAGAAAAAAATGGTTCTGAAACTGCTGGGATTCCTTTTTGCTGTGTAATTCTACAATTTGCAGGTTTAATATTTGAGCTATTTATTTTAGGCACTTGGTTTTCACCTCAGATTTCCCTGTTATTTTTTTTTAATAATATGATCTGATTACGAATTTTTTACGGAGAATATGGCATATGACTTCTCTGGACTTTGTTTCAAAGTTCTTTAGTTATATTGCTAGGATGAGGAAATCTAAAAATTGAATGAAAATGGAATCCATGACTCGGCACATCAGGAATTGTTTATTCTGCTAAAATGGAAGCACCTTGCTATCTAAGTAGTTCCTACCCTTGACTCCTTTTGGGACAAAATAGGAGAGGGGGGAATGGAGAATTTGCAAGTGTACTGGCTGTGCCCGTTTGTGTATTCTCCATGGCCCTTTTATCCTCTACATGGCTTCTTGTTTTTGGTGATCTTTAGCGAGTCTTCGATGTTATAATTATTTAAAACCTCACTTGAGGAAGATGTGGTTGCTGTTGTTTAAGGCGCTTGTGAATTTTCTATGCCTGGTTGTAACTTGCATTTCCCAGTTGGATCCATCGGTTGCTGAAGTCGAGAACTACAGCTCAAGGGAGAGAAGGAGCAACAGTTGCTGTTTATGCTGCAGCTATTTTGGAGTATTTGATTGCAGAGGTGCTGGAGCTGGCTGGAAATGCAAGTAAGGATCTCAAGGTGAAACGTATCATCCCCAGGCATTTGCAGCTCGCAATCCGTAGTGATGAACTTGATACTCTGGTCAAGGATCCCATCGCTGGTGGTGGTGTCATCCCTCAAATTCACCAATCGCTTGTCAACAAATCATCCAAGGAATAACTTTGCTCTAAGGATTTTATCTGCCGCACTATTATCCAACCAGAAAAGAATTCCCTGTTGATTCATACCTGTTTCCATAACCATGAATTTTAATGATTAGGGTTGTGGATTTGTGTTTAAATATTACTTTAGATATGTTCTCTTCATTTTAGTTGTTGGACTGTGGGCTTCCTAGCTATTTCTGTCTCGAAATCTTCACTGCAGTTCCAAATAATAAGTACGTGACAAACTACAGAATGAAGAAATTGTCCAACATTTGAATTGATATTTCTGCCATCAAGAAAAATAAGCCAGGTATAAGATTGAGAAAGAAAACATGTTCCCATCCAGTACACGTCAAGATCCATTTCCAGTTTCTTTGTATTGAATCCTAGAGCAGCGATTAAATTCTCCTAGTAACTTACGTCTTAGGCAGCTCAACCATGAACAGTCCAATGCATGGCCGAGGCTGCCCATGTATTACAGATGTGCATTATTGTCCAATTGTCCTAAGATTAGTTTGATGACTATCAGCACTTACTATTCTGCAAAAAGCCTACAGGTATTTATCTACAGCACCTCCATCCAGTGTGATTTAATAAGCAAAAAACAGAAGCAAATTAAGCAGAATTTCTGGAGCTAACATTAAAAGCAGAGATGAAATTCCAGATCCAATAAGTTACAAATTTGAATTCCAGACCTCTAAATAATTTGGTCCTAATCTATAATGATTAAAAAAATGCCTGCGCCATAAACCAATCGATTCACAACTCCTCAAAGAATCTCACACCATAACTGATCCATCTCAGGCTTAGATAGCTGATACCTTTGGCACATCAACAGGAAACTGATGGATCTCCTCCATCCATGGATTCTTTTCCTTTGCAGGGTTTATGGTCCTTAAAGCCTTCCACACTGCACTATTACACTTAAACCCTGAACCGAATGCTATTTGCCATGTTCTATCTCCCTTCCTCATCCTTCCTTTGGCTTCTGAATAAGCCAATTCATACCAAAGGGAACTGCTTGACGTATTGCCGAACCGGTAAAGTGTCATCCTTGATGGTTCCATGTGCCAATCAGATAGCTGCAAGTTCTTCTCCAATTCATCCAAAACAGCTCTTCCCCCAGCATGAATGCAGAAATGCTCAAATGCTAATTTGAAATCAGGGATGTATGGCTTGATCTTCATCTTGAAAAGTTTCTTACCAACTAAAGTGGCAAAAAATAGAAGCTGTTCGGACATTGGCAGAACAAGAGGGCCTAATGTGGTGATGTTGGTTTTCAAGGCATCACCTGCAACT
>CATIWF010052327.1:0-33467 GCA_949630135.1 Balakata baccata
CCGACTCAAAATTCTGTTTTTCATTTTTTTTTTTACTTTTTACTTTTTTTTTCTGATATATTATTTTTAAATAATTTAAATAAATAATAATTAATTAATTATTATTATTATTCTTTTCTCTACATAATTACAAATACTTAGGGCCAAAATACTATGTAGTCAAATTGTCTACTTTAATATAACTACGCTAAATTTCCTTTATTTCAAAAGTAATCATTTATTAAATTTCATTTTCAATATCTTGTGTCCTTATTTAAATTATAGCTAGACACGTACGACTTAGTCCTATTGCGATAAACCGACCCGTGTCAAGTTTATCTCGTGAATACATTCAGCTAAAATCCCTACGTATGCATGTGTTTCATATGAATGACATATATAAAATGAATATGTCCAAATATAATGCGTGTCATAATAAATATGGAAAAGTCGAGGATGTTACAAAGGACCTCAACTACAAGGAAAGGACCGAGCTGGATTCGACTTGTGGTGGATCAAGGAGTACTTTTTGGGAAGGTTTATACATATTTCCTTTACAATCTTTTATGGATATATGATTTCAATGCAGTGAATGTTTTGTTATGTGTCATGAGTATTGAATTGAGTGTATGGTGGAAGTAAATGTAATGGTTAAAAAAATAATGAAATGAAGTGTAAAATTGGTAATTATAACACTTATATGAGTGTTGGTAAGACATTAATGGGCATTTCATGGAAGGAAGGAAAGGTTAGAGGTATAGTTGTTGGAAGTGAATGATTGTGATGATTATGGTATTAAATGGTTGGGTGAGTCTTGCTTGAATGTGTGTTAATGTTGTGATATAAATGTGACATGTTTTAGTACTTTGTGTGTGTTGAGAGTGTTGCTAGGAGTGATTATGAATGGTTAGCTTTAGAGATTATCGTATGATGTGCTTGCTTGGGGCAGCTTGATTTTGGGTAAGGGTGTTTTACCCTGATTTACGGCAATAACATAGAGATTTATGGCCATGAATCTGTTGGCCAAGTGAAGTAGTATGCTTCACAACCAGGCTAACCGTGATAGTGGCCATGACAACTACTACATGATATTTTGTTTAGGCTGTTTTGATGTGAAAAGGTTTTGGTTTTGGGTTCATGATATGTATGATGTGTTAGTATGGGGCTTTTAGGCCTGGAAAAGAGGATAGAAATAAAACATGGTACCATGGTAGAAGGTCAAAATGGTATAAGGCCCGGTATTTAGGCGTTCTCAACGAGGGAAGCTCGGTAGAGCTTGTGATGTTTGTAATGTGTGATATATTATAATATTGTGCCTATGATTTGGATAGGTTAAAATTATTGTGTTTGTGCAAGCATGTTAAGTGTTGTATGCTTGTGTGGCATGCATATATATACACATGTGAATTGTATGTTTATATGTACCACTAAGCAGGATTGCTCAGCGTGTGGACATTTTATCTCCTATGCAGGTTGTACATAGATTAAAGAGTTAACACGAAGACAAAGCCACCAAATAGTTAAAGGACAATCATAGAGGTTGGTGATAGATTAATACTGTTCTTTTTTATTTTGATTTGTATAATGGGTTGGGAGTAGTTACACTTGTACATACCTCGAGCATAAAGGACATATAAATTTGTAACCCTCATATAGTTTGTAAAGTTTTTGTAAAGATTTGGCTAATGAAGCCAGTATATTATATTTTGTTAAAATTAAGGAAGTTTTATTTATTCATACATGAATGTTTTATTTTATCAAGTCATCATGACCAAAGTACATTAGTAAGTTTTAAATTGATCATGTTTTCGAAACACATGCATGGTAACATCATTGGTATAGTTAGAGAGAATTCTAGTTATATTGAGGGGTGTTACAAAATAATTCTCCATCTAATCACAGGTTACAACTATCTAACTTTTATAATAATTATTTACCTATATTTATACACAACTAGACTAAATCTTCATTTGACAACAATATTAAACTAGTAACTTACTAATTTAAACTATCGTTTTTATTATTTACAAGTCATGTTATATCAATTTATATTATAATCTATCAAAGTTAAGTTTTGATATTTACCAAAAATAATACAAATTCAAAGAGCTTCAATTGCTGCTAGATCACCGAAGCTTCATCGGTATGCCCTCTTGTTGTTCCACATCCCACCTAATTTTATCGATCATGGTTGTGAGTTTTAATTAAAGTAGTGCCCTATTGATTTTTATTTTTTTCCTTTTGGCTCCATTGAAAGAGATGAATTTGGAGAGATATGTGAGGGTTGTAGAATCTTGTAGAAAGTTGGCTTTATCTCTTCTTTTTGTGTTAAAGAAAGTAATCAAATCAGATCAATTAAAGGATTGGCATGTATTGGGCAGCAAAGTGTACTAATCATCTCTTTCCTTTTTTTTCCATTTTAATTTTTTTATTATATATATTTGTTTTACTTTTCCCAATAATTATCTAATAAAATTAATTCTTTTATAAAAAATATATTTTATTTATTTATTATTATTATTATTATTATTATTATTATTACTACTACTACTACTACTACTACTACTACTACTACTACTACTACTACTACTACTACAACATGGAGTAATCAAACAACAATTAGCAAATTACATACATAAATACATCAATTGTAACCAAAACATTCAATGCTTCTCACTTAATTACCTTTCTTCTTTGTTTTTATGCACCATATGTTCTAATGCTTTCCATTTGCATTTTCAATTATTTTCCATATTTTTTATAGCCAAATTTTGACTTTGATTAGTTCGATATAAAATGTGAAAGATGCATAACCTAAATCAACGGGCATTACAATTCTCTCCCCTTAAATAAATTTTGTCCTCGAAATTTTTATCTATTTATTCAACTCAAATCAATTAGAGATATTAATACTGCTAGATGTAGATCTCTAAATTGAAATGGCTCTTGAGAGAACACCCCCTTCTACAAACCCTAAACCTCACCCCTCCAAACCCTCCTTTTCTTCCACCTCTCTCCGCCCCCAACCACCTGTTACTGGTAAAATCATTTATCTCAAAAACTCCCTAACATCTTGGAATGCAGAGGCTTTATGGCATCACCTCTCTAAGTTTTGGAGCATTGAAGAAGTCTATTTCTTTGCTAGACTCAATTCCTGCAATCGAACTTTTGCCTTTCTAAAGCTTTTGTCAGTCCAAGATTGTCCTTTTGTATTGCAATATCTTAATTCTATCCACATTAGGTCCTACAAGCTTAGAGGTCAATTTTCATATTACAGCAATCCTTTTAAACAAAAGCTTAGAGGTTTTGAAGTGATTGGGTTGTTAGTTGGGAAACCATGGAAGAGAGGGTTATGGATGAGAAGGGTGAGGTTTTATGGATATTTGTGCTATTTGAAGTTATTAGGAGTGAGATACCATGATATGAAGTAGAAATCATGCATCAAAACCATAATTTGGGAAGCCTATGGTAGTGTTACATTTTTGTCATATTACTGTAGATTTAGTATTTGATATATGATTGTATTTGTGGTACGAAAACAAAGACAAGAGGGAAGAGATCGACAAAAAGAGTAGATAGCTCCTTAGTTGGGTTTTTGATAAGCTCCTAATAGAGGTTTGTACATATATACATTGTTATTTGCCCAATAAATATGATAAATGGATGTAAATGTCGAATATGTTTATTTGTTAAGTAATAGAACATTAAAGAAAAAAATAGAAGCATAAAATGGCACGATCAAGTGTTAGGAAGGTTAATTAGAGTATTTGAATATGTAAAAGTATGGTAACAAATATGAAAATGGCAAATGTGTTGAAATGTGTAAAGTGAATGTGCAAAGCTTGGTTATGACCCATTTTGGGAGATGATTTGAGTTGTAATAACATAGTTGTTTTGGTGTCCAATTACCATGGATGAATTGTATTAATATTTAGGAAGTGTTTAGAAGTGAAATTTTGACAAAATTGACTATAGGCACAAGTTAGGACATTTCACAACCGGTGTCACGACCATGCTAAATCCGTCACAACCGTGACACTTTAGTCTAGTGTCTTTCACGCTTAGGTGTCATGCCTAGGCAAATTCATCATGGCCATGAAGACACTATTTACAACAATAAGAACCTATGTTTAAATGATGTTATAATGGTTCTATTACATGTTGATTAGGACCAAATGTTATAGTATGATGTAAAAACATATGAAAACATGCAAATGAGTGTAAATGTAATATGTGAACATACATGAATCATATTGAATATAATCGTAACAAGAAAGAATGAGACTTGAACAAAGGGGTACTTTGATATAAATGCCCATTTCTTTACCTAAGAACTACATTAGGATAAATAATGTATCATGAAGGGGATAAGCGATACATATCGACGGGATGTATGAGTGAGGATCAAGTTGTCTAACCCTGATCTGGGTGCTCTTGTTCCTGGCACCCATACCCATTATACTCAGTCAGGTTAGCTGAGCTCAGGTTTTGATTGAGCATGCTTGACTTGAGAGAGCTCGAATGAGCATACAAATTATATTGGATGAGTAGGATGTCTAGCCCTGGACTGGGTGCACCTACTTCACGCCCTATATCCAGCTAGTCCGGGAAATAAGGCTTGGGCCATTTGTCAAAGTTATTTATTGAAATAGAAAATGGAAAAGATGGAAAAAGGTATAAGACATGTATATGATATTCGATATGTTATTTATCGAAGTTGATTAATTGAAAAATAAATAGCTATAAATGACTAGGATAAAGGGTATACACATATGAAATACATTCCATGCAATAGGGAAATAGTTAATGCACACATTTTATATGTTATATGTGTTGATTGATTGCATAGGAAAATTCAATGTCTATATGTACCACTAAGCTAGAGATAGCTTAGCGTGGGTTTTTCTCATGCAGGTTAAGGAACTTATAGATAGAAAGAGTTGAAGAAGAGAAGTTGTCTGAGCTCATATCAAGAGCAGACATTGAGACCCGGTTTGTGGGCCTAAACCATCTTATTTCGTATTTTATGTATCCATGCATATGGGAACAATAACAATGGCTTGTAATATAACACAGTTTGTTATATATGTATATATTTTGACATGTATGGGGCCTAGAGCCCAAAGTTTTGTGTTGTTATATGGAATGAAAAAAAAAATGGACGTCATTTTATAAAATTAGTATGTGTGTGGAATTGGCATTTAAGATAATGGTAAATAATCAGTAATAAAAATGAGTACAGCTAGTGGCATTCTATCTATATAATAAGATTGTTCCTATTATAGGGGATATAATAGGCATAGTCCTATTGTATAGGTAGGTGTCACAGATCGAATCAATCTCTTTATTTGGCAATATTTTATTAACATTTAATCACTTTATTACTCATGCATGTATTTTGTCCTAAGATTTAGTCTTATGTTATGTTATGCATTTTGTCTTATGTTTTTTGTATTAGAATTAGGTATGTATGTCTCTCATTAATCTATGTGTTAAGTTAATTTTTTTTCTTCATTAAGTGCATTATCTAATATACCATTTAAAATCAGGATACCAAAATAGCACGTCATCCTAAGAAACAATATTGCTCGACTCATTCTTATAAGACTCGTTTAAGGGTAAAAAAACATGGAAAATCAAGCACAAGAACAGCTTAGACAAGAGGTTAATTGCCTAAAAGAGCAATTGACTAAAATGCATGTTGAATGGAAAGTGCAAATGGCTAAAATTTTAGAAGTCATTAAAGGAGAAAACTTGTTAGAAAGTGGACTAGCTCTTGCTAGGAATTATTCATCAATGACTATGCTAGGAACTCCTTTGTTTCCTCCAGGATTTACACCTCTACCTAAAGCATAAGATGTTAGAACTAGTGGGAATATTCCCAAATATGCCACCTCTATAGCCATAAAGTCATACTTTATCATATCCACCCCATAGGTGTCAAATCTTATGGTCCACCTCAATACATAGTAGATGAGCAAGTAGGTGTGTCAGATTTAGATGACCCGAAAGTACAAGTTAATATTACGAATCCTATTATTGAACCTGTATCGGGAAAGATCAAATTGATAGAAGAGAGATTAAAAGTAATTGAAGGAACTCATGTTTATAAACTGACAAATGCTACACAATTATGTTTGGTTCCTAATGTGATTATTCCACCCAAATTTAAAACTCTTGAATTTGAAAAATCAGATGGTTTCACATGCCCCCAAAGCCATTTAACAATGTATTGCAGTAGGATGGCAGTATATGTTAGTATTGAAAAATTAATAATTCATATGTTTCAAGAGAGTTTAATAAGGCCAACGCTCAAGCGGTACATGCAATTGGAGCGCCTCATATTCGAAAATGGAAAGATTTGGCAGATACATTTCTAAAGCAGTATAAGCATAATATGGATAAGGCTCCTAATCAAGATGATCTTAGAGCAATGGAAAGAAGGGTGCAGAGACTCTTAAGGAATATGCTTAAAGATAGAGAGATAAGGCAGCACAAGTAGTACCTCCTTTAACATAGAAAGAAATGATTTCCAATTTTCTTAACACTCTAAGGGTACTATATTATACCATGTTGTTGGCAAATACAACAACAAATTTCTTAGACTTAGTATTAGTAGGGGAAAGAATTGAGAGGATAAACAAACTGAGACAAATAGCTTAAAAAGGCAATATGTAGGCAAAAAGAGGGAAGGAGAAACTAATATGGTGAGAGGATATACTCCAATTTCTCCTGTACACACTAATCCTCAGTATTACCTATCACAAGCACCATATATTGCAAATATGGCATTAAGAGGCTACCCATAGCAAGCTTCTACTCCTTAACAAACAAATTATCATCCCAACAAAAAGTCACATACCTAAATGGGAAACAATATTTTGTGGAACAATAGTGCTCAACAAGTAAATCACCTAAGGGAAAGGAAGGTGGAAAAAATTAAACCAATTCCTATATCATACAATGAGTTGTTACCCCAGCTCATTCAAAGTCACCAAGTGTGTCCAATGCCAATTCAACCTATTAATCCATCATATCCTAAATGGTATCCAAATGCAAAATGTGACAATCACGTTGGAGCTACTGGACATTCTATAGAGAATTGTATAGTATTTAGGAAAAAGTGCAAACTCTTATAAAAGTGGGATGGTTAAAATTTGAACAATGAGTAAAGACCCCTGATGTCAACAATAATCTTTTACCAAATCATGATGGGGGCAAAATTAATGCAACTTTTTCAGAGTGCGAGGAGGAATGTAAGACTGATGAAAAAGAAATTCTCATGTCAAGACAACAACTCTTTCATATCTTGAACAAGGCAGACTTGATAGAGATTTAAATCAATGGAAAGGATGAAAATAAGAGTGAAAATGGTTTTGGTTGTTAATAGCTTCATGACCGACCACTTGATAAGGGAATGTTACCAATTCAAAAAGAAAGTACAAGAGTTAATGGATGCAAAGATCATAATTTTTAGTAATAAAAAGGAGAAAGTTAATTGGGTAAATATCATTGAGAATAGATTTTCTCAGGTTCCTATAACAGCAACACCCATTACCATATGTTGTCCATAGAAACCAATGCTTGGCTCTGTTTCATCCTCTCCATATGTTACTAAACTTTTGATTGAGGTACCAACTTCTTTTGAACACACAGACTCTAAAGCAATACCATGGAAGTATAGGAACATTATTCATACTCAGGACTCAATCCCCTCTCAAAATAGTATGATCACAAATGAAGTAGAGAACATATATAGAGTTAGAAGAATGACTCGTAGCGGAATGACTCATAGCGGAAGATGTTATACTCCGGAAGAAGTTAAAAGGAGACAAGCTGAAGAGATAGAAAGATGCTGAAAAGGTAAGACTAAGTAAGGAGAAATTCTTTAAGAGGTTCAAAATGATGAACCTCAAATGTTCATGTCATAAGAATTTCGACATGAAATCAATAACCCTGTATCTGAGAAAGAGTATGTGAATTCTTAATATTGATTAAACAAAGTGAATATAGGGTGATTGAACAACTAAACAAAACACCAACTTGGATTTCACTGTTATCTTTGATATTAACTTCTGAACCCCATAGAGTTATACTCTTGAAGATGTTGAATCAAGCTTATGTATGCCATGACATCTCAGTCAAAAATTGGAATAATGTGATAGAAAATGTCATAGTAGCAAATCATATATCTTTCACTAATGATGAAATTCCCCTTGAAGGGACAGGGCATATCAAGCCATTGCATATTTTAGCCAAATGCAAAAACTATTCCATTACACGTATATTGGCTAGTAATGGATCATCATTGAACACCATGCCTAAATCTACTTTGGCAAAGTTACCAATTGATGCAACTTATATATGACTAAGTACTATAGTGGTTAGAGCATTTGATGGAATGAGAAGGGAAGAGATGGGAGATATTCAGATACTTATTCAAATGAGACCAATCACATTTAATATCAAATTTCAAGTTTTGGATTTCGTTCCTGCATATAGCTTTTTGTTAGGGAGACCTTGGATTCATTCAACTGGTGTTGTACCTTCCTCTTTGCATCAAAAAATCAAATTCATTATTGATGGACAATTGATTGAAGTTTCAGGAGAAGAAGAACAACATTGGAAATAAAGGATCTTGTGGAAGTTATAAATTTGGGGATAGAAGAGGATAGAAAGGAAGTAAAAATAAGTTGGAGTTTGGCCCTAGAATTGCGCAAAAGGATAATCAATCTATTAAAGGAATTCATTGATAATTTTTTCCGGTCATACCAAGATATGTCTGGACTAAATACTGACATAGTAACATATAAATTGCATTTAAAGCCAGAATGCAAGCCTGTGAAACAAAAGTTGAGAAAAATGAAGACAAATACTCTTTAAAGTCAAGGATGAAGTTAAGAAACAATTTGATGCAAGATTTCTCACAGTGGCAAAATATCCTGAGTGGGTAGCAAATGTGGTTCCTATTCCTAAAAAAGATAGAAAAGTGAAAACGTGTGTTGATTATCGAGACTTGAATTGTGCAAGTCCTAAAGATAATTTTCCATTACCCCACATCGATGTTTTGGTAGATAATACAATTGATTTTCACATGTTTTCTCTCATGGATGGTTATTCGGGATATAATCAAGTCAATATGGACATAGAAGACAGGGAAAAAACCATTTTTATTACCCTTTGGGGAACCTTCTACTATAAGGTAATGCCTTTTGGATTGAAAAATGCAGGGACAACTTACCAAGGAGCAATGGTCACATTATTTCATGATATGATGCATAAGGCAATTGAAATATATGTGGATGACATGATTGCTAAATCACATTTAGGGCAAGATCATATTGCAGTTTTGCAAAAACTTTTTGAAAGACTAAGAAATGTTAACTCAAGTTGAACCCAGCAAAGTGTGTTTTTGGAGTCACTTCAAGCAAACTTCTAGGATTTATAATTAGTGAAAAGGGAATAGAAATAGATCATGATAAAGTTAAAGCAATAATTGATATGGCTCAAACTAAAAAGGAAATAAGGAATTTTCTTAGAAAATTAAATTATATTGCTCAGTTTATCTCGCAGTTGACTGCAACTTGTGAGCCAGTTTTCCTACTCCTTAAAAAGAATAATCCTACACGATGGAATGATAAATGTCGAGGCATTTGACAAAATTAAACAATATTTACAAAATTCACCAATTCTTCGACCACACGTACCTAGGAGACCATTCATTTTGTATATGATGATATTAGAAAAATCTATAGGAGCCATGCTGGGGCAATATGATTCTTCTAGGAAAAAGGAATAGGCCATTTATTATGTCAGTAAAAGTTTCACGGATTATAAGGCCAAATACTCTATGTTGGAGAGAATGTGCGTCACACTCGCATAGGTAACTCATCAACTAAGGCATTACATGTTATGCTATATTACCTGGTTAATTTCCAAAATGGATCCCATAAAGTATATATTTGAGAAACCAACATTAATTGGGAGAATTGCTAAATAACAGGTTTTGTTGTTAGAGTATGACATTATTTTTGTGACTTAAAAAGTGATAAAAGGAAGAGTAATAGTTGATTATCTCGTTGATAGAGCCGTTGAGGATTACAAGCCGATGCAATTGGATTTTCCAGATTAGGATATCATGGCAATTGATGAGGATGAGAAAGGTCAGAAAAATTGGATTATAAAATTTGAGGGTGCTTTAAATGCCTTAGGACATGGAATAGGGGTGATTCTAATATCACTAAGGGGAAAATATTATCCTATCATAGCAAAGTTATGTTTTTTACTACACTAATAATGTAGCTAAATATGAAGCATGCACTTTAGGAATTCAAGCAATAATAGATATGAAAGTTAAACGCCTAGAAGTGTATATAGATTATGCTCTAGTAATCAATCAATTAAGGGGTGAATGGGAAACCAAATATTCAAAACTCATTCCTTACCAAGAATACATCTTAAAATTGTCTAAGAATTTTGAGTTCATTAAATTCAATCACATATCTCAAATTGAGAACTAAATTGCTAATGCTTTGGCTACATTAGTTGACATGTTTAAAATACACTTGTGGAAAAATACCTCCAATTAAAATAAAGACAAAAAAAGGTTCATGCATATTGTCGTAGTATAGAACAAAAGCCAGATGGTAAGACATGGTATCATGATATCAAGCAATATGTTAAAGATAGGAGCTATCCATCAGAAGTAATTGAAAACGATAAAAGAACAATTTGAAGATTGTCATTAGGTTATTTCTTAAGTGGAAATGTTTTGTATAAAAGAAATCATGACACAATATTAATCTGATGTGTTGATGATCATCAAGCACAAAAGTTGATGGAAGAAGTTCATGAAGGATTTTGCAATACCCACCTTGGGGGGCATAATTTGGCTCAAAAAATTCTGAGAAAGAGGTATTATTGGTTAAAATTGGAATCAAATTGTATTGCGTATGTAAGAAAATATCACAAATGCCAAATATATGCTGATGAGATAAATGCTCCCTCTACCTCACTCCATGTAATGGTAGCACCATAACCATTTTCAATGTGGGGTTTGGATGTCATAGAACTGATTGAACCTAAAGCATCAAATGGACATTGATTTATTTTTGTAGCAATAGACTATTTCACAAAATGGGTAGAAGCAGCTTCTTATGCTCATGTGACTAAAGGAATAGTAATCAAGTTTATCAAATATAATATCATTTGAAGATATAGCCTTCTTGAAAGAATTGTCACAAATAATGCTAAGAACTTTAATAACAAGTCAATGGAAGAGATATGTAGGCAACTCAAAATTAAGCAACACAATTCAACTTCTTATCACCCAAAAATGAATGGGGCAGTTAAAGCTACAAACAAAAATACCAAAAATATTGTTCAAAAAATGGTGGTAACTTCTAAACATTGACATGAAATGCTTCCCTATGCATTACATGGATATAGAACTTCGGTCAGAACATCTCTTTAGTATATGGGATGGAGGTAGTGTTACCTATCGAAGTGGAAATATCATCTCTCAAAATTATCATGGAAGCTGAGTTAGATGAAAATGAATGGTTACAAGCAAGATATGACCAATTGAATCTTATAGATGAAAAGTGACTAATAGCATTGTGCCATGGACAATTGTACCAAAGAAGGTTAATTAAAGCACATGTAAAGAAAATGAGGTCACATCAATTCCAAGAGAGAGATATTGTTATCAAGAGGTTGTCCTTTAAACAAGCTGATCCTAAAGGAAAATGGACTCCGAAGTACGAAGTACCTTACTTATGTTGTGAAAAACGCATTTTCAAGAGGAACTCTAATTTTGACAAATATGGATGGAAAAGAACTTCCAAGTCCGATTAATTCAGATATTGTCTAAAAGTATTATACTTGATCTAATGTACTAGTTTGTTAAGATCAAATAGAATATGTGTTTCACTGTCAACTTCAAAATAATTTTTCATTTGCTTTACCTAAGTTTGTATTTCTCTCCTTCCTCGAAACACAATCAAAAACAAAAAAACAAAAATAAAAAGGATATGCATTTCTTAAATACTAAAGTCATGAAGTGATTGAAAAGACGACTCTATGAAGTTATATATACTTTGAACCATAAGGATAACATCAAAGAAAGTGTCAACATATGCAAATGGTAGAATCAATTTACAAACTGAGGAATGATAACAAAGGAATGGCAATGATATGCAAAAGAGCCTAGTGTTTCTTATCAATATGTTTCATTCACGGATTTTTATCTATATACAGTCCTAAAGAAGAAAAAAAACTAATATAAAAAAAAGCGAAAAGGAAAAAATGAGAATATATGCGCTATTTTGATATAATGATTTTTAATGATATAAAGGGGTAATAATAATCTTAAATTATATACATGCAAGCATTTCACACATTCTTACCAAGGCCAATTAAGATTATCATATCTAGCTAACAATGTTTCACCGAAAATTATGAGTAGTTATATTACCAATAATTTATTTCAATTTTCATTTTGGTAACACTTTCATAATTGACAATTCTCTTATAAATTACTGACAATTACATCTCCAGTAATGCCTTTTCATTTCATTTTGGCAACATTGTCAATTCTCGTATAGATTATTAGCAGTTATAACTCCAATAATTTCTCTTAAATTTCTGGCAACAATTTCATGATTGCTAACTCGCCTATAAATTAGTGGCAATTACATATCCATTAATTTTTCAAATTTTATTTTGGCAACACTTTCATGATTGTCAATCCTTTTATAAATTATTGGCAGTTATTACTCTAGTAATTTCTCCCAATTTTCTTTTGGCAAGACTTTTGCAATTGCCAATTATTTTATAAATTATTGTCAGTTGCATCTCCAATCATTTCTTTCAAATTACATTTTGGTAATAATTTCATAATTATTGATTGTCTTATATGATTAGTGGTAGCTACGTCTCTACTAATTTTTTAAATGTATATCTTTGCCTTAAAAATTAGTTGTAGCTATGCCTCTACTAATTTTTCAAACTTTGCTAAAGACAATACTTTAATATTTATCAATTCTTTTCACATTCACAATTCAACTAGTAGAACTTATTGTAGCTACGTCTTGATCAATTAATCGTTTGTTAAGATTTAATCACATTGAATTAATTGGCAACTTTGCATGACTTATAAATTAAGAGACATGCAAAGGGGGGCAACTATAGATACAAAAAAAATATAATAGCAAGTAACTAAAATTTCCAAATGAATTTGCTCCACATATTAATTGATTTAGGCCATCATTTCTTTTGGAGGCCATTATTCTTCATTGAGCTTTTTATATATTTCTTGGACTACACATTAGAGCCATTTAGGCCTTTTATTTGGTTCATTTCAATTGAAGTCTCTACATATAAATATTTAAAAAAATAAATAAATAATGGAAATTAATTAAAAAATAAAAATAATTTTTTTTGTGAGTCACATGTGTGAGTGTAGCACAAGAAAGCCCCATACCCCTCATATCTCATTCCTTTAACTTTTTTTTTTATTTTAAAACAATGGATAAAGATTTTGTTCCAAGGACTAAAAACCACCATTTTCCCTATAAAAGGGAACGTTCACATGGCAAGAGGGGGTGTGGTTGAAAAAGTGTGGAAAAGAAATTGAGAGGAAAATGTAATACCCAACAACTAGGGCTTAGTCCTAATACATGACATATAAGGGGTAATTTAGTAATTAAAAGTAAGGATATAATTAAAACCCATGAAAAACTACTCACTTGAGATTCTTGAGAGTGTATGAATAGGATTTGAGGTTTGAGAGCTGAATAAACAGTGAAAAATGGTGATAAGAACGTGGAAAAACCCTTATATAGTCGCATTTCACGATCATGAAGGTTTTCCATCACAACCATGAAGGCTTAATGTGGCAACCGACATTAAACAATGATGTTTATCTATAATTTATGTAAACCCAATAACTAGATCTTGGTTATAATGCATGACATATGGGGGCAATTTGGTAATTAAAAGTAAGGATATAAAATATACATATATATGAGTTAGATTTAATGTTATAATGAAGGTATATTCAAGATAAGTTGGAGGTATATGTAAGTTATATATGGAGTATATGTGAAGTATATTGGCCGATTTTGGCTTTGGTTTCAAGAAAGGAATGAAATAAATTAAAAATAATGGAAAATTAAGGTGTCACGGCTGTGACAATAGAAAAAGTGGAAAAAAATCTTACTTTTTGAGGTCAGTTGCTATAGTAACCCTTCATGGCCATGAAAGGTGACTATATAAAGCTGTTTCCATGTCCTTATCACCATTTTACACCATCTTTTCATTTCTCAAACACCAAACCCCTGTTACATACCCTTTAGAACCCCAAGGGAGTAATCCTTCATGGTTTTTAAGTGATTTAGCCTCAAACTAACAAGGAAAACACAATCAAAGTAAGATTTGAAGAAATTCTCATCTTTGGTGAAGATCTTAAGGAGAGAGAAAGTGGGTGCAAGATAGCCCAAGAGTTCTTTGCATGGTTAAGTAGGTTCTCTGACATCAAGAGGTAAGAAAATTCAAGAAAATCATCTTTTTAACATGATTATGAAATTATATGAGGTGATTGTGTTGATTGAATGAAAACCCTAAGAGAGAGAGCGAAGGGTGGTTGGATAATGAGTGGATTGTGTTATTTAGGGTTCATGGAGATGAGAAACTATGATATGGAGTTAAAATTATGCATTATAATGATGGTTTGGGAAGCATGAGGTAGTTTTATATTTTTGTCATATTGCCATAGGCATAGTATTTGATATATAGTATTATTTGTCATAGGAACCCAAAGACAAGAGGGAGGAGATTGACAATGAGAGTAGATAGCTCCTTGGTAGAGTTTTTGTCAAGCTTCTAATAAAGATTTGTACATATACACATTATTATTTACCCAATATATGTGTTAAATACATGTAAATATTGAGTTATATGTACAATTGTTATTAAGCATGCCTAGTTATTATGTAATATGATAATATATTATATGAAGACATGAAATGGCATGATTATATGTTAGGAAAGTTAAATGATGTATTTGAATATGTAAGAATATGGTAATGAACATAAAAATGGCAAAAGTGTTAATGTGGGCACAATGCCTATGTATAGCTTGTAACCCTTTTTGGGACATATTTTGAGTGGTGTCAACATGTGTTTTTTTTTGGTGTCCAAAGACTATGGATGGATTGTATTCATGTTTAGGAGGTGTTTAGAAGTGGAATCGTGACAAAATTTGATCATAAATACAAGTTAGGACTCATCAGAACCAGTGTCACAACCATGATGATTTCTTCATGGCCATGACACTTTGATCCAGTGCCTTTCACGCCCAAGGCCAAATCCTTCGTGGCTGTGAAGACACTATTCACAACAATCGTCACTTATGTTTATATGATGTTCCAGTGGTTTTGGTACATGCCGATTAGTTCCAAATGTTATAGTATAATATCAAAACATATCAAAACATGCCATGAAGCATAAATGTAACATGTGAAAATGCATGAATCATATTAAAAATAAATGTAATAAGGAATGAGACTCAAACAAAAGGGATACTTTGTATAAATGCTCATTTCTCTACTTGAGGACTACTTTAGGATAGATGTTACACCATAAAGAGGACAAATGATATGTATTGCTACGACGTATGAGAGGGTTATATGGTTGCTAGCCCTGTACTGGGTGCTCCTATTTCCGGCACTCATATCCATTCTCATACTCAGTATTTTGACTTGAGGAGCTCGAACGAGCACACATGACACAGTGGATATGTAGTATGTCTAGCCCTGGACTGGGTGCGCTTACTTTATTACCCTATATAGAGAGTGAGTAGAATGTTTGACCTTGGACTGGGAGCACTTACTTCACACACTGTATCCCGCCAATCCGGAAAATGAGGTTTGACCTATTTGTCAAAGTTAATTATTGCAATGGAAAATGGAAAGGACGGAAAAGGTGTAATATAGTGTAATATGTATGGAACGTGTAATATGTCATAGACATGACACCATCTGCATGTGATAAACATTTCTATATTCCTAATAAGCATGAATTATACATATCCATGCCATGATTTGCTGTGCATTGTATGTTTTGATATGATTGCATGGGAAAATTTTAATACCTACATGTACTACTAAGCTAGAGATAGTTTAGTACAAGTTTTTTTCACGCAGGTCAAAAAGCTTATAAATAGTAAAGATTGGAAGAGATAAGCTAACCCAAGCCCATATCAAGACCAACCAATGTGACCTGGTTTGTGGATCTAAACCATTATTTTTTGTATTTTGAATTAACATGCATATAATTTGATATGTGTATGCATATAAAGTGGATATGTATAGGGCCTAGCACCCAAAGTCTGTGTTGATACATGAAATGGAAAAAAGAAATTTATAAGCCCCAATAATACGAACAAGGAATATCAATTAATTAGTAACCATATAAGTACAGTTAGTAATATTCTATCTATACCATGGGATTGATCCTATTATAAAGTAATTTAGTAGGCATAGTCTTATTGTATAGGTAGAGCACTACAATTCACGACTATCACGACCGTGAATCCCTTGTGTGACAGGCATGACACATGTATTTTTCACAATTATTGTTTATTTTTGCCCATTTCTTGAAACTGAAGCCAAAATCTACCAATATACTTCACATATGCCCTCATAATCCTCCAATATATCTTCTATATATCTCAAATACACCTCTCATATTACTTTTAATTACCGAATACCTCTATGTGTCATATATATTCATGCATTATAACTAAGCCCTAGTTGTTGGATATTACATTTGTACTATATCATATTATTAATACAATATAAAAATTAATATATATTTTTTACTTAATTATTTGTGTCTATATATATTTATAAATGTGTTAGAAGATTATACCATACGAAATGTCATGTTTATATCAGGAGAAAATTATTATTTACCATATGAAGTTTGACCAACTGTATTAGTACTCTTGAAATTAAAAAATAATACGATTTTTCTCCTATATTTTATCATATTCTATAAATATGTCATTCTATTATATTTTTTGTTAGAAAAATATTAGATTGTTGTGTAACATAAAATTACTATTTACCTTTGCAAGTTTGATATATTATATTAATACCCCCATGAAATTTGATCTATTGTATCAGTATTTCTATGCAAAAGATAATGCTTTTTCGACTACTAGTAATACTTTAAAATTTAATAAAATGACTACATAGTTTAACAGAGATAAAATAAAAAAAATAAATCATATAAATTTTGAACATTTAAAGTCTTAGTATAATACCTCAAACCTAATGAGGTAAATACTTTTTCCGTTTCATTTTAATTGTCACTTTATATGATTTCACTAAGATTAAAAAGTTATTAAATTGTTTTAAATTTAAGAGAAAAATAAGTAGTTAAAACTAAACTACTCTTGACTTAAAAAAATTCAAAATTGTTGAAAAAGAAAAAAAATATATAGTATATAAATCTACAATAAATAACTTTAAAATTTTACAAAATATTAAGGATAAAATTAAAAAAATATATTTAAATTTTATTAATTATATAAAAAGGAGATATAAATGGAATTTTATATTTTAAAGAGTGAAAATTAAATTAATGGAGTAGAATTTTTCCTAACATCAAACATCATAGTGATACGATGCATTTACAACATGTTTATTCACGCATCATGCAAACTGCCTAATACAATACAGTTGACTATTTCATGCCTTTTAACTCAAGGAAAAATTACAATACTATTCGATAAGATTTAAAAAATATACGATTTATTCTATATAATTTAATATAAGATATTAATATATTTAAAATTTAAAAAATAATATAATATATTAGTAAAAAAATTATTTTTTTACTCAGTCTAGTAAATTAAACATGTAAAAAGGTACTGAAGTAATATGTTAAAATTTTAAAGATTTACTAGTCCAATACAAAATTTTGATATATTGCATTAGTATCTTTCAATAAGTTTGATTTACTGGACTAAAAGCCCCTGAACAAAAAAAAATATTCATTTTTATTAGTATATTACATTTTTTTTTCAAATATCAAAAAATACTAGTATATTATATTAAATTATATAAAACAAATAATATATTTTTTAATTTTAAATGTACTAGTATATTATGTAGGGGTGTATTCAATTAAGATTTAAAAGATTTTAATAGATTTAAAAAGTTAAGTAGTATTCAATTAAGATTTATAAATAATCTATAAAAGTTGAGAGGTATTTTTTAAAGACTTAAAAAATATATAAAAGTAGGGTGGTATTCAATTCGAATTTCTAAAAACTTAAAAAAATTATAAAAATAAGATTATAAAAGTAAAATGGTATTCAAAAAATTATTAACTAACTTTTATAAACATTATATTTTTAAAAACTTTTAAAGATTCTTAAAAACTTTTTAGATAATTTTATATAAAAAATTATTGCAAAATTTTTTTTACTTTCTCATAAGATTTTATAAAACTTTTTTATAAAATATGTGAAAATTATTAATAAATTTATAAATTTCATAAAAATTATTATAAATTTATAAATTTTATAAAAATTATTAATTTAAATTAAATCTATAAATAACTTTTAAAATCTCAATTGAATACACGTTATTTTGCATAACTGAAAATAGAGGGGAGGGCGTGGCGATATTGGGACCTTATAGGAGACTAGGAAGACTTGTTAGCGGGATTGTGGATAATTTGATGGACAGTTGCGGAGAGCCAGAAGAAAATAGTAGCTAAAGAGTGAAGAAGAAGAATATATTATATATTATTCAGCAACTTCCTCTCACATTGTTATAAAAGAACATATTATTAGATCAGACTTCTAAAAGAATGTTACTGATAGAAACACACGCCCACCGATTTCTTCTCCTCTCTGCTTCCTCTCCTTACTCTCCAAATGCTCCTCAATGTCATCATTCAAATGTTCAGATAAGAAACTTTAACATCAGATACCCGATAATTATGACGACTGGGCCTCGAAGAAGGAGAAATCGATTAAAATCAGCAGCTACCGACTCTTCCTCCTCTTCTCCGCCGCCTCTGTCACCGCCGGACAAGGTTTGGTATTTACGCTTGCTCAAATTTTCTTTTCTTTTTTTTTTTTTTTTGAAAAGAGATTAATTTGTTGTCTAGGATAAGAATGATGATGGCCAAAGAAAATCGACGGAGATGCAAACTCTGTTTAGAAGATTTTGGAAAGTGGCTGCTCCATATTGGTTCTCTGATGATAAGGTGAATGCTAGATTGCAGTTGGCTGCTGTATTTGCTCTCACTTTGGCCACTACTGGAATCAGCGTTGGTTTCAATTTCCTCGGCCGCGACTTCTACAATGCCCTTGCTAGTTAGAACTAATTCAACTGCTTTATTCTTCTTATTTTTCATTTTCTTCTGCTTCGTTTCCTATTTAATGAAAAATATTGAAAATGTTGATGCTAGATAAGGACCAAGAACAGTTCACCAAGCAACTACTTTACTACCTTGGAGGCTTTGCTGTAGGAATTCCGGTGAGCTCTCAAAATATTGCTTCCTGCACTTGCTTAGGTATAACTCTGCTAGTCCTTTATTTCTCTAGCCACATCTTTGAGTACTATAATTTTTCATGTTTAAGTTTCTGTTCCTAGCTGTATTAAAGTCACTGTTGCCCTTTAATGTTTATTCATACCATTGTTTCTTTTTTTTTTTTTTTTGTAGTTCTTTGTGCTAAGAGATTATGCAAGAGAAATCCTTGCTTTGCGGTGGAGATCTTGGATGACAAAATATTACATGGAACGCTATTTGAATAATCAAGCATTTTACAAAATTCAATCCCAATCTATTATTGATAATCCAGATCAGCGGATTGTTGATGACCTTAGTTCCTTCACGGGGACGGCTCTTTCTTTCTCATTGACGCTTTTCAATGCTGCTGTAGACCTGATATCATTTAGTAACATTTTGTATGGAATTTATCCCCCACTCTTTGTTGTGCTTCTTCTATATTCTGTTGGTGGCACTGCAATTAGTGTTTATCTTGGAAAGGTATTTTTCTTATTTTTATAACTAGTGTATTTTCCTTTGCATGATTAACTATTGTTGTAAAAGATGGAAAATAATTTGTTTGATCTTAAACATTTCGCTTTCCATTGAAGGGCTTGGTGAATCTGAATTTCTTACAAGAGAAAAAAGAAGCAGATTTCCGCTATGGACTCGTACGTGTTCGGGAGAATGCTGAATCAATTGCTTTCTATGGTGGTGAAGAAAATGAATTACTACTTCTGTTGCAGCGTTTTAGAAGTGCTTTTGAAAACTTAACAGTAGGCATTTTTAAATCTTATATTCTTTATTCTGTGTCAATACCTTGTCGTTTCAATATCATGTTGTCAAACTTTTTAAACTTGCTTCTATATTGAACCTAGGTTGTTGGGTTTGGAGTTATAAAGTTCACTGTTGGACTAAAAACTGTATGTGGCATTTGGAAAAGGGTCTTATAGAAATTGTTTGCATAGTGTTTTGTGTTTATATAAATGGTCTTAGTAATAACTAGTGTTAGATCACAAACTATGCAAACCTTAAGATTTCTAAAAGATGCATAAACCACCCTTGCTAACAGGCTGCAATGGAAGCTAATATGTAGATACTGTATTACAATACCCTGCCCTATACTCTGCTATGCAGATAAGTTTTCAGTGATGAGGATAGTGCATTAATAAATTTCCACAATTATGATTTAAAACAAACATCTTCAAGCAACCAAGTGTGCACACATTTACTTTTGTGAACATATTGTTTTACATGTAAAGATCACCCATTTCTTCTTCTTATTCTTTTTCCCTGAAATGCTCTTGACAATGTAAATTCTACCATCTCATTCTTATTGGTGCATTTGTATTAATGTCATGGAGATCTATCTAGTGTTGAAATATAGTACAGTAAATTCTACCATCCTATAAATTTTATTCAACCTAGAATTAAATTGGCATAAAGGTTATATATCTTAGCCTTAATTCATATCATTTGAAGTAAATATATAAATTCCCTAAAAGAAAAATGAGAATTACAAATAAGTTTCTCTCTAGGATTGTTGCAATTAGGACTGAAGCTTCTCCTAAGTGAATGTAGGGTCATTGCTGCTTCAGAAAAGTCCCAGCAGTAATATGTCAATTGAATGATGCTCTATCTAACTTGAATAGTTTGTTCTTGAGAAAAAGTTTGAATCCTGATTTTTGACAGCCTTGTTTTCTTCATATATGCAGGGCATGGTCCTATCTGATATTTTATTGTTATTATCCTATGCAAATTTTTTCTGCATACAGTTTAAAATTATGTAATATGCTGTCTGACATCTGTTTTCTCAATTCTCAGGAATTGTTGATAGCTTCTAGAAATCTAGAGTTCTTCACCAACGGCTACCGGTACTTAATTCAAATTCTTCCTGCTGCTGTTGTTGCTCCTATGTATTTCTCAGGCAAAATTGAGTTTGGTGTCATTAATCAGTCAGTTTCTGCTTTTAATCATATTCTTGGAGATTTTTCTCTCATTGTTTACCAGTTTCAAGCAATCAGTGCATTTTCAGCTGTCATTGATCGATTAGGTACTGTACTTGTCATCTCACTCTCTCTCTCGTAGGCACTCTCTTTCTCTCTGTGTGGCTTGGTTATAGTCCTTGATGTGATTGGAGAAAAGCAAGATGTTTGATCCAGTACTTACTAAGAAAAAATTGCATGGAGGCACAGGAAAGATAATAATAAATAAGAAATTTGTATTTGTTTATTCTTATTTGTGACTTTTTTCATGTGAACTACCTGGTTTCTTTCTTGGGAGAAAAGGAATCCTGATTCTAATTGATGTGATGAAAATTTTCAGCTGCTTTATCATTCTTGTTTTTGGTAGGTGATTTTTTTTTTACCCCCCTTGCTTTATTTTTCATCAGTCAAATAATTTTTTAATTACTTCTTCTCTCCCTCATATTTTATCCCTCCAGAAATTTATACCAGACCACATTGTGTTTTCAACTTAAGTGTCATTTCTTTCCTGAAATAAAAAACCAGACAAGGAGATTTATGATGAATCATGTATTTGATTCTATGAATAATTATTTTAAAGACTTGCTCTTTCTATGTGCAGGTGAATTTGACGACATTTTGGATTGCACCAAATCGAAGCAACAGTCTGACTTCACAGAAGAGATATCTCTTTCATATTGTAATACCAATTCATTTGTATTGGAGTCTAATGGATCCATGCCAATTGAGGAGGGCCAAAAGTTACTGGAAATAGATAACCTGACTCTACAAACCCCAACAATGAAGTCTACATTAATTAGGGACTTGTCATTGGTGATCAACAAGAAAGATCATTTACTGGTTAGTGATTTCATATGTTGATTTTGATGAATGAACAGGGTGAGCTAATAATTGAAAATGTGTTCTATTCATGTCATAAAAGGTAAAGGGACCAAGTGGCAGTGGTAAAACTTCTTTGTTAAGAGCTCTGGCTGGTCTTTGGAACACTGGAAGAGGAAAAATAACTTTCTATATTGATGGGGATGATTCTCTCTCACCTACTTCAGAAGTATCTGCTAGTGAATTTAATACTTCAAATGATAATGCTGGGGAACTTGAAGAGCCAACTAATAGAAATTCAAGAGGGACATTTTTTCTTCCTCAAAGACCATATATGGTTTTGGGAACACTTCGTCAACAATTGCTTTACCCTACATGGGCTGATGATATCATTACCAATACAGGAGATAGTAAACTTGCTGGTATGTGTTCTAAATTATTATCATTAGACTGCACTGTAAATTTTGGTATGAAAGTGCACAATTATATAACTCCATGAAAATGCTTAAATTCATGATATGTGCCTCCTGATTGCATTTGCTGTGCAATGATAATGCAGAAAAAAAAAACAAGGGCCTTTAGTGTTATAACTGCTTTTGTTATTGCATATGTCAATTAAGACTTTTTCCTTTGTTTTTTCATAAATATTTTCTTATAATTAATGATGAAAGCATCTAAGAGCATTACGGTGTTACAATCTGATCATGAAAAGAAAAATAATTATGTGGAAGAGATGGAGCTAACAATTCTACGCATTTAAAGTCCTCACAGAATGTTTTCACCGTTCGAAACCTTAAGGATCCTAAACCATTGGTAACGAGGAATGGAAACAAGTAGGAACTTGCATAGTTGCATGTTGATTCAGGCTCACCACCTTATCACTAATCTTCCTTCTTATTTTGAAAATTATCTATCATTAAGTGGCCTCACAAACATAATATTTAACTATCAGAGTATAACTTTAAATTGCCTTCCATGGGAACTGTTTTTACATTCACAACCTCTCATCATAGCCTGGTAATAAGATTTGAACATAATCTATTAGATCCCAGAATCTAATTTTCCCCTTATTCCAGCCATCTACTAAAGTTGCAAACAGAAGTACACCCAATCATGAGAGCATCTTCAACCCACGCTAAAATGGCGTGAATTTAAGGAAAAGACAAAAATGGTGTTCAACTAACCATCCCCAACCGCCATCATTTTGCGAACAAAAAATGGCATGAGCTATAGTGAAACGTTATTTTTGTGCCACACCATTTCACTGTTCTCTTTTTTATTTTTTTTGTATTATTATTATTATTATTATCTTCTTTTGTGGAAGATATGCGTTTCTCAATTTTTAAGTGTTTTTCCTTCTGATTGAAATTCTGACCCTCTTATGTGCTTGTTTTGGGATAATATTGGAGTAATTGGTATTCATCAATAAGTTGGTCAAAAGAATGGGGAAGCAATAACAAGATGGAGACATGGATAATAATTAAATATTTGTTGAAGTTGTTCCACAATTGTGATTTTTTCATGTCATAGCTGGTCAGATTCTGCTCTTTGTGCCTTATAGATACTGTGAGTATGCATCTAGATAGCTTTTACCATTATTGATGGGAGTCCTTATGTCTTGTAGTCGACTTAGTGCTACTGATATGGATGATCAATGTCTATATATACAAATTTGATGACAGCTATTGAAATGTATTTTTATTCTGGATAAGTAGAGAGAAAATGTGAGTGCTTCATGGGATCTTAATTGGAACAAACTAGCCTGAAGAATAAAAATGCAGGAAATCAATGAATCAATGATTTTGTGCAAATTAATATAGAAAAATCAGGAGAGAGTTATGCTGTTCCAAGGTTCTAAACAACTTTCTTATGAAGATGATTTTGGGCAGCTGTGAATAATGTTCAGGAATTTGTTGCCTCTATTATGTGTTGGAATTTCTTGTCCAATGTGTCAACTTGATGCCATTTTTGATGTTCTCTATATTTTAATTTGACAAAGTGAATGGTTTTTCTAGATCGTGTTGCATTCCTAGTTCTTGATAGTCTCTCTTTTTCTCATTGCTGTAGCTAGTTTTAGCATTCTCATGGATAAATTTAGCCCATTGTCCCTCAACTTGTCACGCGCATTAATATCCCTCATTTCTTATTTGTAACATAAAAATATCCCAACTTTTATGGAAGTAACAAAAAAGTCTCTCAAATATGCTATAGTAAGTCTTACATAAAAAATGCCGAATGTGTGCCATCATGGCATTTTGTTTTTTATAATAACAATAATAATATTATTACTATTATTATTTGAAATAAAAGAAAAAGGTATTATTTTAGTGCTTAAATTGTTTCAATTTGTAAAATCTGCGATAGCAAGTTAGAGGGAATATTTTGTTATATTAGTGAAAATTAGGATATTTTTGTTTTACAAATTAAAGGTGAAGGATGTTAATGTGCATAAGTGATAAGTTAGGACATCGAGTGAAATTTAGGCGCATCAATTCTCATTATTCATTGATCTTTTTGCATGTTCTTACTTACATATCCCATTGCATATATTACTAAAAATGAATCCAACTATTTAACTTAAAATGTTTTGCAATCTGAGCTAATAAGTCTATGTAACAGGTTCAGTGTCATTCTTGATGGGAAAATCAAAGTCAAAGAGTGTGGGAGGAATGCCCCGTAAGCCCACAGCAAATGATTTGATACAGGTTCTAGAGAGTGTTCGTCTCGGCTATATATTAACACGTTTTGGCAGTCTGGATTCAATAAACGAGTGGTCCAGTGTTCTTTCTCTAGGCGAGCAACAACGCCTTGCCTTTGCACGTTTGTTGCTTTCAAAACCCAAGCTGGTTTTGTTAGATGAATCTACTAGTGCATTAGATGAAGCCAATGAGGTATTTTCAAATCCATAATGTTTTTCTTATTTTGGCAATTAATATAAGGGTAAAATGCTCCATTGTTACCAAAAGTTATACATCTATTTCAATTTGGTGCCTTTTTTTGTATAATTTTGATACTGGACTTTTCAATTTTTGTTTTAGACATGTAGACAAGCATTTTTCGGTGAAAGTGTGCTTATGTGGATGTCAGAATGTCATATCACCCAACACGTTAGCTGTCAACTCATGTACACATGTCACGTCATTGCCTCAATTTAACAAAAATACCCCTCAAATTTCTCAAAATTTTAGGGATAAAGGGATTTATTGTCATGATGGGTAGTGACATGGCATGTGTCCATGAGTTGACATCTGACTTGCCAGCTGATGTATTGTTTGATTTCAGATGTACATGTTAGTATATTTTCACTGGAATTGCTTGGGTATCATGCTTTGAAACAAAAATTAGAAGGTCCAATACTAAATGATACAAAAAAAAATTGGTATTAAAACACGTATATAACTTTTCATACCAATGAATCATTTTACCAAATAATATAGCAAATATTTGAATAATGGAATATGCAAGTCATTGATAATTCTAAAAAAAAATTCTTGTTAATTTGCATTTCTTTGGAGATATATATGTAGTCTATTATCTAACTAATCAGGCATCAGAGAAAAGAATCTTCAATATTAGTTTTCCCTGTACTTTGTGCTTTACGTTTGCAGGCACATCTGTACCAGCAAATTGAAGCAGCAGGCATAACCTATATTAGTGTTGGCCATAGGCGAACTCTGTATGAACACCACAACATGATCTTACATATATCCTCAGCGGATCCATGCAGTAGCCAACGAGATTGGCACATTGAGCCCATAAATCCTGGAGTCGCCGTTGGTCAAGTGAGCAACGAGTAATCGTGCATTTGGCTGCCTTGAGTTCAAACCGATGGCTTATTCTCAAAATAGAAAAAAGCAAGATGGAGGGCAGGAATATATCATATAGATTTTTCTCTTACAGATGGAAAAGCCTGTTGCCTGATCAGAATATCAGATTAATCAAAACTGTACACAATTATTTTACCCATCAACTCAAAAAATTTGTTTGTTTTTTTATCATATTTTGTTTCTTTTTTGCTGATAATCATTACTATATTATACCATTCTATCTCTTAAAGTATGTTTAATTTTGTTTAGGAAAAATGCATAATTTGGTCCCTGCATAATTTGCACTCTTTCAAAGACAAAAAAAAAAAAAAAAAGTTTTCTTAGAGAAAAGTGCTTATTATTTTCTCTATATTCTCTATATGACTTTCTATACTATCTTTTCCATCCTTTAACACTTGCTCTCTATTTGTTCTCATGTTCCGTAGCATTAAAAGTGGAGTATATATCAGCCATTGAATAAAGAATGTAATTGAAAAAATAATAAAGACGACAAAATAAGTATTCCTTTTAAAAAAAAATCCTTAAACTTTTATTTACAATATCAATAATTATTCTCATAGGTTTAACAATTTTTTTTTTTAAAATTGATGTGGTCCCTTTCTCATGATTGTCTTATTGTAATCCTTCTCATGATTCTCTTATGAGTGTACATGTTTGGTAGTTAATATGTATTTTCCTAATTAATTATATTTTCCCATTGTATTTTTCACTCTAGTATTAAAGGCATAAATTATATTTTAGCCCTTGTATTTCAATGATTTTTTTTTAGCCCTTAACACTTTTTTTTTTTCAACTTATCAAATTGAAGGCAGGCTCACCTTCCGTCTGGTACCTAAGACTAACGAAGTGATTTCTTCACCAGCATGGAATTCTTTTCTGGTAGACAACAAGGAATAAATTTAAATAGCTAAAATTTTTATATAAAAAAAATAGAAAATGAGGAAGAACAATGTGTTGGAAGTGTTTTTGGATTGAAGGGAGTTCTAAATCCATCTCGGTCAAAAGTAGAGATTTCAAGAATTTCTAATTTTACCGAAACATTCGAGCACATTTTGAATGTTAATTTTGGCTTGAGTATATCCATAACTTTTACAAATTATATTTTGCGATCCTTATAAATAATATTCATTTATTAAGATCATCTCCTGATTTTAAGAACAAAATGAAAAAACAAAAAGTTGAAGACAAACTTTTTTGCACGGAGGTCACTAAAAATTTAATCCAAGTAAAAAGACCAAAAATTTTAATTATCTTGGATAAATTTTCTATGCTAATACAAGACGTATGATCACCAAAAGAATCTCAAAAAATTTATCATTTTTGCAAATCTATAGGCTACTAACCCTTATATAGCCAAAATCATACATTTAGCTTACTATTTGAACAAGTGTATAGAATTATTATATACACCTTGTAAAAATTGAAATGAGAGGAAGAGACGAAGAAAAAGAAGAAAACAATTAAAAACAAAATAACAATTCCTTATTATAATCTTTTTGTACCTGAAATATACTAGAAAAAACAAAAATAATTTTTTTCTTAGAATCAAGAAGCCATCTTTCTTGGACTTGAAATAGAAGAATAGTAAAAAGAAGAAAACGTTTTTCTAAAAATCCTTAAGAAAAATTCAACCAAAGGGAAAAGAAGAGAGTGAAATAATATTTTCTCTTTCTTTCTTTTGCTTCATATATGCCATGGCGGATATACTTTGTAGAATGGGGTGGCAAACATAGATAATAATAAGTTATTCCCTTTTATATAATAACAATAAAAAAAATATTAATATGTGAATTTGCATTCCTAAGTTTTAAATGTGCTAGTTGTTAACAAATAATTTTTTTTTTTCTCCCACATGAACATATCTCTCTCTTTGACTAAATAAAAATTTTAAATTTTAGGGTCTACATAAAGCAATTTCTGTTGATAGTTGCCGATTTGTAATTTGTTTATCTCTTTTCTAGGTAAGCAAAAGTTGAAACAAATCATATTAATCTATATTTTATTATAATTCAACTACTTTCTCACTTTCTTTCGTGCTTTTCCAATTCCTAGTTTTAAATATTTCTCGTTCCTCTCTTATTCTTGTTGTCGATTTTCTTTATTTCTTTGGTCTTTTCAATTGAAAAAGTTGCACGATGAATACAATATTCAATTTATCAATATTTTAATAGTCTTTAATTTATAATTTTAATATTTATATTGTGATTAATTTTATTTATTGCCGTATTCTACTAACTTTATTTAATATTTAGCTACTTTTGTAAAATGAGGTTTGTTTTTAAATGTCAACAATGACAATATTAATCGTAAATCCCTTTTGAAACATGAAAATTTGTCTATAACGATTGCAATTTTTTCTTTTATTATTTTTCCTTGTATTAATAAATTATAATTATTTTATGAACTATAATAAATTTTATTAATAATTTTTTTATTTTATAAATTTGCCACTTCATTAAAAAATTTATGGATCTGGCACTGTATATATGCATGCAAATATTGTTCAAAATTTTGGGGTAAATTTCACCAACGGTCTTCCAATTATATAACTCGTAACAATTCGGTACCTAAAAAATTATTTGTAACACAAAGGTACCTCAATTATTTAACTCGTAACAATTCAGTATCTGAAAGATTATTTGTAATACAAAGGTATTTCAAATTTTTATTTTGTAACACAAAAGTACCTCAATTTTGATTTTGTAACTAAATAGTACTTTCATATTTGAATGTTAGTCTCCCTAACATAAGTGTGATATAAATATCCACATCAAATAAATTTTAATAAAAAGAAAATTAAATATAATATTCACATCAAATAAATTTTAATTTTACTGACTGTGCATTACAAATAATTTTGTTATTATTAAAATTTATTTGGATATTTCATATTATGCTTCTGTTAAAGAGACTAAGGGGTGTTTGAAAGTGTTGTTAAGTGTTCCAAAAGCAGGTTTTGAATTTTTTTTATTTAATTGAATAATTTTTTTTAACTTTTATGATTTTTTTTTTTCAAATATACTTCTGGAAAAAATATATATTTATTTGTATTTACTAAAAATAGTTTTCAAAACTCAAAAAAATTAAAAATACAAATTTTTTTTTTCCGAAAAATGTTTTTTCCAAACACAATGCTAAATGAACTCTAATAGTTGAAGACATAAGTACTATTTAGTTACAAAATAAAAGTTGAAATAATTTTGTACTACACATAATTTTTAAAGTACTGAATTGTTACAATTTACATAATTAGGGTAGCTTTGTGTTACAAATAATCTTTCAGGTACCGAGTTGTTACGAGTTAGATAATTGAGGTACTTTTGTGTTACAAATAATCTTTCAAGTACCGAGTTGTTACGCGTTATATAATTGGAAGACCTGGGTGAAATTTACCCTAGCTATAGAGATGTACTCTTGCCTTGTACTAGGCTAGCCACACCTGATAATCTTGCTTGTAGCCACAACAATTGATCATATAGTAAGACATGAAATTATCAATAGTAGGATTCCTTATTATGGAGTACCAAGGCAAGATCCTAATGGATTTGGTTTCGATGGAAATAAATTTATAGTTAGAAGAAATATGATTTATTTGATATAAGATCGATATATTAGTCGGACTAATAATGTTAAGTCTTATTTTGATCAGAATGCGAATACCACTCAATAATATATTTACCATTAGGGTTTGATGTACTTTGATCCTAATTAATATTGGGATCATAACGAAATGACTTAATATTATGATTTAGAAGTCAAGTTAACATTCAAGATTTTATCACTAATTAAAAAAAAATTTCCAAAAGGATATTTAATGTGTCTGGATATATGAAAAATTCAGAAATAATGTCTAATATAATATTTGAGGTGTTAATATTATACTTTCATTCAGATAAAATCATCGATCTTATAAGTCACACCCAAATTAAATAAATTGACTAGTCCAAAATTTACTATGTGAGAGTTAATTTAATTGAAAACTAAATTAGAAATGATTGTTTATATTATTTTGGATTAAAATTAATGTTGATTAATTTAAATTATTTCTCATAGATAATTTTAATTAATATGTTAACAAACTTTATCTTAAGTTAATTTAATGTTAATTAAATTAACTATTTGGTAAATTAAAATAATTACTATGGTAAATGGAAGAGAGATAATTGAATGTACACTAGGAAAGAAAATGAGTAAAATATATAAGTAAAATTTCAATCATTGCATATTAAGGAGATGGATGAGTTGTCATCTATGTGGCTTATACATAAAGGAGAGATAAATGCTCAACTTGTACAAGAAAGAGATGAGGTGTCATCTACTCCTTTACTAATGTATGCATATTATACAAGGTAGCAAAATTTTAGATGAATTTCACTCACGGTCCTCCAATTATATAACTCGTAATAACTCGATACCTAAAAAATTATTTGTAACACAAAAATACCTCAATTAACTAACACATAACAACTCGGTACCTGAAAAATTATTTGTAACATAAAGGTACTCCAATTATCTAACTCGTAATAACTCGGTACTTTAAAAATTATTTGTAATATAAAAGTACATCAACTTTTATTTTGTAACTAAATAGTACTTATGTCTTCAACTATTAGAGTTTATTTAGCATTGTATTTGGAAAAAAATGATTTTCGGGAAAAAAAATTTGTATTTTTAATTTTTTTAAATTTTGAAAACTATTTTTGGTAAATACAGATAAATAGATATTTTTTTCAGAAGTATATTTCAAAAAAAAATCACAAAAATTAAAAAAAAAATTAGTCAATTAAATAAAAAAAATTCAAAACCTGCTTTTGGAACACTTAACAACACTCTCAAACACCATTTAGTCTCTTTAACAGAAGTATAACCTGAAATATCTAGATAAATTTTAATAATAACAAAATTATTTGTAATACACAGTCAGTAAAATTGAAATTTATCTGATGTGAATATTACATTTAATTTTCTTTTTATTAAAATTTATTTGATGTGAATATTTTATATCACACTTATATTAGGGAGACTAACATTCAAATACGAAAGTACTATTTAGTTACAAAATAAAATTTGAGGTACTTTTGTGTTACAAAATAAAAATTGAGGTACATTTGTGTTACGAGTTAGATAATTGAGGTACCTTTGTGTTACAAATAATATTTCATGTACCGAATTATTATGAGTTATATAATTGGTGGACCGTGGGTGAAATTCACCCCTATAACTACCCATGAAAATACTGTCTTAACACATCTAGCCAAAGGACTTTGAACTATATAAGACTAATGTATTCAAATTAGTACTTACAAGTGTATGAACTACTGTAGAATGATGAGTTCACTCCCGAGGTTGATCTCACAAGAAATAGTTATATAACGACCGACAATTTAGGACCTGGTCGCCCGTGGCCTTTGTTAACCGTAGGGTGATTGCTCTCTATTTTGATCTTGACAATCAAATTAATTGTTACTAACATCTTTTTTAAGTGTTGTTTTGATAGTGTTCAAAGTGTGAGCACATTTAGTTAAGGTTTCCTCATTGAACAATTCAATAATTTCCTGGAGACATGTAACTTCCGATCGAGACATAAGTACAGACCGGGAAGTGATATGTCCAGACCAGGAAAACATTATCTCCAAGTGTTTCAAAATTCCAGTAGCAAAAGCAGACCGGGACAGGGTATGTCCCGATTGGGACATTCATTTTCTAGACCATGATAAAAATGTCCTGACCGGGACTGTAGTACAAACCAAGCAAAATAAGTGTCCAGATCGGGAAACTCTGCAGGATGATGATCCAAAAGTTCCAGTAGCAAAAGTAGACCGGGACATGGTATGTCCCCACCGAGACACTCAGTTTCCTGATCGGGAATGGTTGCAGTCTGAGCGAAACATTCAAAAAGATGTGACCGCTGAAGAGGAGACACCACCAAAATGTGCCACATTATCAGAAAGTAAAAAACACTCTTAGTTAGACTAACTTCAGTCCCGACCGGGAATGGTAGTCCCGACGAGACTCATTCAAAGCCAAGAAGACCCAAGTTCCTAGCAGTGGCATCATCGTGCAAGTCCTGACTGGGACACATAGAGTCCCGACTGGGACAATTGAATAAAAACTAGCCGTTGGGATTTTCAGTCAACCAGAGGCTGCCACGTATCAAAATTGGGTATTTCCCGACCAGGAAATCATGGTTCCCAACCGGGACACTTCTCTCTGCAGACTGCATTTAATGCACTTATAAGAGAACTTTAGAAAGAGTTATGGCACCACTTTGTAACGGCTAAGTGGTAGCTAATCAGTATAAATACCTTACCAAAAAGCCATTTAATAAGATCCAACAACTTAATAAGTGCCAAAACTATTGCAATTTATTTTCTCAATCCTTTCATTAATTGTTTTGTATAAGGGTTCAAGTGTTAATCTTAAAACACTTGGGTTGTCTTGTAATGGGTAGTGTGAGTCAAATTACAAGGAATTGGTTGTTGTGTGAGCCACAAAAACACAAGGAAAAATTGAGTTGAGTGTTAGCCTTGATAAAACACCTAGTTGGGAATGAGTTTGTTAAAACTCTAAAATTGTAATATAAGTGATTAGATTAGTGAATACCCAATCTAAGTTAAGGAGAGGAGTAAGGTTAGTTAACACCCGAACCTATATAAAATTGGTATCTCAATCTTCTCTTCTTCTTCTATTATCTTGTGAGTGCAAAATTTTTTAACTTCCCACCAATTCATCCTCCCCCTTCTTAGTGATTGCTTAGGCAACAATTGGTATCAAAGTAAGGTCTAGAGGTTAAGCTTAATCAGCTCTAGCAAAGATCAACAATGGCACAAGAAGGATTCGAAAGCCTCAAACCTTATTTTGATGGGTCAAACTATGACATTGGAATTTTAGAATGAAGGCATATTTGGATAGTGAAGGCATTGATGTGTGGGATAGTGTTCGCAAAGAATGGACACCACTAACAAGGAAGAATGCTGAAGGAGAGGATGAACCTCTCCTAAGAGATGAGTGGATTGAACCACATAGAAGAGCAAATGGCAAAAACAAGAAGGCCATGGCCATCCTAGTAAGCTCTCTCTCTCTCTTTAAGAGTGTGGGAGAGTCCAACATTGTCCAACCACCTACAATATGTGGAGGATTTTTAAGAACTATCATGAAGGAACAAAGCAAGTTCATTCTAGGAAGATTCAACTCCTAATGAACGAATATGAACTCTTCAAGATGAAGCCAAATGAGACCATCACTGATATGACAAACCGCCTACTCTCCATTATCAACAATATGA